>ML776555.1:1964127-1974562 GCA_009831015.1 Picea engelmannii | reverse complement strand
TGGCCAAGTATCACTTTTGAACCTTGATTTTGAGGTGGTTCTGCTAGACAATATTTCTTCTGTTGTATCTCCCAATTTTTGGCCCTTCTGGGTATGAAACTTTCTCTTATGTATTTCTATGATATTTCTTCTCTGCAATGCCAAATTTCTAATCAAAATTGGATGTGCCAAGTGGAATTTATGGTAACTTCCCCACAACTTGCCGATTTTTGGCCTTTCCAAGAGATCTCACTTGTATAGTGTGCCCCGCACAAAATAATTGATATACAATTCTAAAACTTGAACATAAATTACTACAGACTGTCCATGATCCAATGCAACCAGTCCCATGCAATTTGGATTCTCTAGGAAGAAGTTATGATTGTTTTACCTAGAACACCTTCTTGAGACTAGTCAATAGGACTAGTCAGATACCCTATCTTACACAGGGTGTATCTACAAATTTACGATGACCCAGAAGCTGAACGTTTTACCATAGATACATTACTAATTTATGTAAATGGCCTCCTGAGTTCAGGGTCTGAAACGTTGCAGAAAATGGTTTATAGCGAAAATTCCGCAATGACTCATTTCAGGATGATTCTAGAACCCTATCTTGTACAGGTTGTATCTCCGAAAGTATAAGGTCTCAAGAGCTTAATTTTTAACCCAACGTACCTTGAACCATATTCTAAATATCCTCCAAGCCGTTCCTTCTGAAACATTGTAGAAAAATAGTTATAGCGAAAATTCCACGGTGTCTCAGATGTAGCAGCGAAACCCCAAGACCTTGAGCTCTGATACCATATGTTAAGAACCAAACATCAATATAGCATAGAAAAACCTCAGGAAAATTACTCAACGCCTTGAAAAAGAGATAATTTCAAATAATAAGCCTCTTCGAGGGGGCAACCTCCTTTTACCCCACTTAAATGTTCAAGTACAAGATGATTCAAAATGAAAATGTCTCATTGGTATATAGAGGAGACTAGGAGGTATAATTACAACTAATGGCCTAAAGCCGACATAAATAAAATAACATTACTAATATAATATGCCCCAATTAAGGGGTAATAAATAACATTACTAATCTGATATGCCCCAATTAAGGGGTAATGATCCAATATTAGGGCTTAACAGGAATGTACTCAGTGACTTGACACCTACATTCAATATTGGTGGGTTGTCTTGTGTCTGTTAACAATATACCTCAATGATAGGTAATCAAACGAAGTCTCTTTGTGTTCAAATTCAACTCCTTTATTTGCATTATGTAGACTTGCACCTTCAACGGATAGTGTGTAAGACCTCCAACTCATAGTAGAAGGATCTCATATATATTGTTGTCTTTCATTGGACCAATACCTATATGACTTTAGTGATCATGGCAGATCATATTGTACTCCATTGTATACAAATATCCTTAATTGATTTTGAGAATAGACTCCATTGTGTCTTTTTCGTGACTATGATAGCCTATGGTATATGTCCACTTTGCATTGCTTGCTCATGGCCATGAAACACTATTTGATATATATCCACATGGATCTGCAGTGTAATTCATTTTGGCAGCCATGTGTACAGAGTCAATATGAATTGTAATATTCTCATGAGTAACTAGTTTTTTTAGTTGGGTCCTCATTACTCCACTTCTAGGAATTATATTGTATTTTGGCCATCGCATTTTCTCCTCTGACCTCACACATTAGGGGGCATCTATTATAACAATTTTTTCCACACTCCATACATATTTCTTCAATGGCCTTCCATTTCCCTCTGCAAACTCAAGTTCCCCCATTTTGCTCACTCCAGAGTCAAAAATTGAAATTTTTTCACACATACGTAGGCCACAGTTAGACAGTTTGTGTATATGTTGGTTTCTCCATTAAATCTCGCTAAAATCAGGTTTTGTGATAAAAAAAATAAAAAATATGTCGAGTTTCCATGCCATGTCACAAGATCCACGATCCTTGACCTTCCATATACTGGAAAACCTCTGACTCAACCCTTCAATTCCATTTGGAGGCTATAAATTGAGCTAATATACAAGCCTTGAACACACATCATTGAGAGCAAAGACACTCTGAAGAAATTTCACTTCATATTGAGTCTGCATCCCTTTGTCCTTGAAAGTATGAAATTCTTGTGTTCATCCCCCAAGATCTTCCTATCTTGAGAAGGAGAAACTCAATTACTCCTACTACTTGTGAGCTTGTGTTTGTGGAGGATTGAGGTGGTGTAGTACCAATTGGAGGGACTTATTTTCTCGGTTCTGATATGTGTCGTTACAAAATGTTTCCACCTATTTGTTGATTACATTAATAGAAATACTATTTTCTCATCCAATTACAAGTCACAAATATTTGTATTATTTTCCATAGGAATATTTGATATACATGTTAATGGATTATGCTAGTTTATATGCTAACGTTCTATATAATTTCTATATTCTTGTATATCTTGATTTTTTAGGACAAGTTGCAGGCATCAAGATTTTGGTCGTGAGCTCAACTGTGGTATTCTTCGGACGTCTGGACGAGGTAGGATTATATCTTTCTCTTGTTATCATTTCTATTTATCTAGCATACTTTAGTTTAGAGTTGATTTTTGGGTGTTGTTTCATCTGTTGTGGTTTACCCCTTGCCATAGATATTTTTCTCATAACAATGAGGTGGAGGAAGACCACGAGGAGGTTCTTGAAAAATGATGCTATATTTTCCAACAATTTTGTCTAATTTCTTGGGATCATTATTTTTTACTCATTAGTAGTTCCCTCTATTTCATAATAGTGTAATAAATAAGCATGGGATCCCTTTTTAATAATTTTTTCCATCTTGTTGGACGAGGATATTTGTGGATGAGGAAATTTAATTCCATGTAATTTATATTTTGTCCCATTTTCATAAAATATTATAAATTGCTTTCGTAAGTTTAATCCAATAGTACCAAGAATAGCTAACCATTGAGCCCCCAAGACAATGCCTACCCCTCTAATTCACATAACATACATAGGATATTTTAATTTGTATTCATTCATGGATACTTCTACATTGTGGCATTTCCCATCACATGAAGTAGTCCTATTTCTTGGGATGGAGATAAGCACCAACAGGGACTGGTGTGAGAACATAGTATTCCAAACTATGTTAATAGAGGATTTTGGGCCCATATAAAGAATTTGAGAGAAGCTTGAGCTTGAAGCTACAACAGAGTTCTTATAACTCTTTTGTAGCTACAACTCGAGCTTGAAGCTACAATGGAGTTCTTATAAATCTACATCTATGGGAAATTCACCTGGTGGGTACCTATCAAATAATCCCACAACTTGAATCTTTGAGTGAAAAACTCGACAAAGCCTTGGCCATGGTCTCGACTCTCCTAAACAGTGGTTATCACCTGAGAAATTTGATGTTGGAAGGAGGTTCCTTTAGGTGTTATAGATGTTGTATTCGGTCTTGAAGTTTGTGATTCTGTGATTGTAGAGATAGAACGTGCTCGACAACCGATTTCATTTTCTGCAGAGAAGGAATATATGGATGCATTAGTGTTGGTGGGGAGACCTAGGAGTAGGCCTCATTGAGAGAAGTGATCAGTTCAGTGTGGTCACTAAGAATGGATGTATATTGACCCTGAGTTTCTGCATGTGCGGCCACTTCAGCCATGTGTAGATAATATAAAGTCTTCTAAGTCTCTTTTGGTTCTTGACCTATGCGAGATTCCCTTTGTAAGCGGTATCATGTGGCATCATGACTAGAACACTCTTGCTTGTAGCTAATATGTACCTAGGAATGTTCCTAGTGAAAGGAGTGTTTGTGTTCCCTGAGCTCATGGACCAAGGAAGTGATAAAGTGCAGGATGTCTGTTGTAGGAACCTGGGACAAGTCTAGCTCAGTTCTAGCCGAAATTTATGGGATGACCGTGAGTGGATAAACATTGATCACTCAGTGAGGAATATCTCCCAGAACCTTGAGGGTTGGATTGGTTGAAGATGGATATTCTAGTAAAGAGGGAAAATCAAGTTGTTGACCAAGAATATGAATCTTTCGGATCATGTTGTTGTGTGAGACTTGTTATTTGGTTAATTCCGCGCAAATATCTTTCATCAATATTGCAACCCACTGACTTTGAGTGGGAGAACCCTCCTTTGTATTCATATGGGACATTATATGCCATCATTTACTGGCCCCCGAGTAGGGTTTGGATAGAGATGCGACCAAGGTGGATTCTTCTACAATTGGGGTAGGTTGTGGTGGAGGTGAAGGATCATGGTCAAACCCTGAGTCAATGTTTATCTAAGATGGGGTATGAGAGTGGGATACCCACTTTCTCTTTTTGGCTTCAGCATTATCTGCATTAGACCCACTCATGTTTTGAGAATGTGTAGAGAAGTAGGGAGATTATGTATTTGTGGTCGTTGTTACTATCTTATCTCCCTTCATTACAATATTAGGCTAGTCCTGAGAATTATTTGACCTGATTTCAAATTCATATTATATCTCTGAGAAGGGAGACTGGTCTTGGGTTGGCCACTGTTCAACCCCCATGATAATATATCTTTCTTTAATACTGAGGGAAAATACGGATTTTTATTTTCCTATAGATGTGTGAGGAAAGATGGCCACACTATGTAAATTACATGTAAAATGAAGATGATGTTCATACCTATTGAATATGTGGAATGGGATGAAAACATGCTCGGTAATCGCACTGATCAACTGGGTGTACCATTTCTTGAACGCTTTAGAAATGGCATCTTGTTCCTAGGCCTCATTGGATTACAGGAGTGGTAATAATTGGGGGGGAAGAAAGGAGGGGGCAGTCGCCATATTGATTTCAAATCTAGGGGGTGGCTTCCAGAGTACCATTCCTAGAAATAAAAGGACCCAACTATAATGAATGCCTTTCCTTCATCTTGAGAATTGAGGCAATCCCCAACAAATTCTTTAAAGAGGTAAGGGGCCCAAGCCATATGATCAACGCAACACTCGACTGCTAGAACGACCCTGATTAGACATTCTTCCTTTCATCATTTGTGAATAATCTTGCATGCAAGGATATGGATTGAAAACTAGACTGTTGAATCATTTATGGCAGGGATGAGAATGTTTCATTTTCCTCTTCATGTGTCGCATTTAGAATACACCTCCTTCAGCAGTGCATCCTTTGCTTTAAGAGTGTTTACTGGATTTTCACTGAAATTAGGAAAACTAGAGACTCTGTGTATAATGGCTTGGTTGATGAGATACAGGGTCCAACCAAAGGTATCCCCTTTTTATTTTGGTGAGGAGGAACCAAACACATGACTGCACGGCCTCAACCCAACCAAGGTGTGGACATTTAAGAAGGAATAGGATCCCAGAGCGCTTCAAGGGTCATGCCCATTCTTGTATAATCATTTTATCCATGCCATCATCTCCTCGTATGACTTTGGTGTCTCGGTCGAGTTGAAGTTCAAGAAACTAGTGGGGGTTATGGACATTATAATCGACATACCTAAGGAGAGGCACTTTTCTGAATGGATGGTCTTCAATTAGGAATCCATGTGTAAGTACAGTATTGGGAAGTGAAATATATTTCATGGCCTTCTAATTTGTTTGGGCTTTGGCTTGGCTACATGAAGCCATTTCAGAATTAGTGTTACGAAGGCTTGAACATGTTGGCAGACTAGAATGTGGAGTTGGTGATAATATGTATGGTGACAGTGGGGGAGTATTATGTGTAGAAAAAAGAAATGGGGAGGAAGTGGAATGTCCAACAAAAATAAACGAGGAGGAATTCCATGCATGCAAAGTCATTATCCCATCTTTTTTTTGAAGTGACCAATACTCTATCTCATTATAGACATTAGAATCGGCATGTTGGAGGTTGTTCTATAATACTCACATTAATGTCGAGTTGGGTGTTAATTCCTACAAGTGACTTCCACTTTTATTTTGAATTGAGGAAATCACCCCCTTTCCAGTGGTATTAATGAGCTATCATTCTCATAATTAGTTGTAGCTGACATGTGAGGATTACCTGTCACCTTGACTATTGAGATGATCAATATGCGGTTGCCTCCGGATATTCGAAATTAATAAATATGTAGGAAGTAGAACCCGTGTGCAAGTGTACTCATTGATGGTGCAGTGCATGGCTCGATGCACCCCAGAAGGAATTGATTAATGGACTAAAGGAACTGAGGAACCCCAGGTGGGTCGCTACGTATCTGCATCCGAGCATGGTTGGTTAGTGTTCACGTGAGAGGTAGAATATTAGGCACAGTAGGCTCTGGTAGGATCCATTATCTAACCATTTCTTTGATATTTTTGTTGGATTCATATGTATGCTCAATGGGGTTGGGGAATAGGCATGCAGAGAAAAAATCATCACGGGATATTGAGGTTTGCCTTCATTTTCAAATGTAAAATTGGGGGATTGAGTAAACAGGGTGTTTATTGGAAATATTACGGTAGTCATTAATGTAGTGACCTCTACTTAGAGATCCAATGCCTTTCACAGGGACATGTGGATTGACAAATGTCGACATTTGGTTGAAATTTCTCACACATGGATGCTTCGAAATCTTCCCATTCACAATATGACTCATTATGTGTATCCCACCAATGCGTAGGAATTCCTAAAAGCACCATGTCAAGCGCGTGATTCCTCCTAAGTTTGAGAATGTGTTGTATCCATGCAATAACTATATCCACCGACTCTAATCCATCATACCGATATGAGCCAAATTCTTCCTCCCTCTCCTCTGCAAATATATATGTACATCTCCTTGTTGATACTTCATATAGCTTATTCTTCCACCTCTCCATGGAATCCTTAGAATATGTATCATAAGATTTAACACTTCTCTAGCTTAATTATCCATATACAATGGGTTTGTTGTAGTCCTCCATGTGTCCCATGATTTTATAAATATTTTCAATGATCGATCTCCATGCATCCTCATCCATGGGCTCATTGTACCAATCGCCCTCATATGGATGTAGTGGCACGACCACACACAGGGTGTCAATTTCAAAGGACATCTTCCTCTTCTTCAAATTTGACACCACATTATTGTCAAAGGCCCAGTCAATCCCCAGTAATGCAGGATATGGATAAGACTCATCCATGATCTAGATGAATTCAAAGTCGACCTTTGTTTTCACTCCTTCTATGTTTACTTCTACTTTCTCTAGCCATCCTATGGGGTAGATATTGTATTGATTAGCCAATCGAAGTTGGATGGGTGACCAAACAAAATTAATATTACCCATCACTTCCCAAGATTTATTTGATAAATATTCACGTCAGATCCCGGATCCAGCATGACTCCATCCATGTCATACCTACCAAGCTATGTTGTCATCTTAAATTCTTGGTTAGTGAACTTTTTCTTGTTGACCTAACATGGATCCTTTTTTGGTAGTAGAGTGGATATGGCAGTCTCAACTCCTTTTTCTTTCATGCAAGTAGCTAACATCCAAGTTAATTTGCTTGCAACTTCTAGATCATTCAGCAGGCACAGATAGTAGCACAAGAAAGAACTTACTTGGTCTTCAGATTCTTCCTTGTGACCCGGTGCATGTAATACTTTTGCACATGTTGCACATTGCAACTCCTCTTGGTGTTGGTCTTTGTATTACTTCTTCTCAACATGTTGCATATCAACCTACATGTGAGCTTATTCTATCGATCTCTATGTCGTGCACTATAATTCCTTGTGCACGCGAGCCTCCTCCAAGGATCTTTGCGCCACACACTGTAATTATTCACACACATGATCCTCATCCAATGACCTCTGCATCACCTATTAAACATATTCACATATACGAGTTTCCTATAGGGATCTTCGTGTCACCCTTTTTACTTCCTCCCAAATCCATGCCTCTTTAAGAGACCTTTATTTCACACATTGCAACTCTTCGCATGCTCTTTCCTTTTTGAGGGCTCTATGTGCATCACAGAGAACTGCTTTTGTTGAGCGTCATAAAACTTTGGAGGGGGCTTAGGTTCCTTCCTAATATTTCCATCTAGTTTTTAACCTGAACCTTCACCATGCTCAAATTTTTCACCTGTCTTTTCCCCACTGTGGGTTACTACCCGGACGTTAGCTTCCTCGTTATTCTTCTTGTTCTTGTGCGGATCAGCATGGACCATGTTACAGTTGGTCTTCTTTTCCTCCCACTTATTTAGTAATTTGGTACAATCCTAGGTTACATGTTCATGACTATAACAATAGGCATAGATCACATGTGGTTTGGTGCAAAATCATGAGACATGACCCATCTCACTGCAACTAAAAAATGTGTGAGTTCTATGTCCCCCTCCACCATATCCGAGGCTGTGGCTACACCCATATCCACCTTGGGGACATCCTTGGTATTTTCCTCTTTCCATGCCACCATGCTCACCACCTTTCTTCTCCTCTTGTACTCGGAATGCATCGCGGGTGTTATCTTGCAATAATTGGAGGGAGTGGCAACTATTGACAACATGGCCAATGGATTTACAGAACTCACGGAATGGAGTGTGATGATCGTCTACTATTTCTGCAAAGGTGGACAACAAGGTGGAACATGGCCCCACTATTTACATATCTCACACCATTCTAATTGTCTATATGGAAATGGACTTGGCACACTTGTCGCCACACAATTTGGAAGGATCGGGCACTTGTCTAAGAGATGCCCCTCAGAGCAGCATTTAGTACACCATACGTGCTTGTGCACAAATTTAGTATTTGTCATATCTTGCAGTTGTATCATTAGGCTGGCCAATTGCGACTAAAACTACACTAACCTAATGGATGTCTCAGTGCCTCCAGGTGTAGCTTCCAATCACATCGCGATCTCAACTTCCTCTGCATGAGTCGTCACCTTTTGTTGGTTGAGTGGGACTTATATATGGGACAATAACCCCAAAATGAACCATTATATGTGTTTCACATCTTGTATTTGGAACTTCAGCATATCCAAAAATATTTTAAACCACTGGTCACAGTGCCAGATGGTTTATCCTTCCTTCTGTTTAATCTCCTTAATTATTGTAATGCATTGGGATTCTGAAACTCCCTAAGAATATCTTGCTTATTCTCAGCCAGGGACCTTTCCTATCCCACTGGTGCAGTAGCCTTTTATTTCATGTACCACATCAGGGATATATTCGTAAACATGGTCTCTAGTTGAGTGATTTTAGTTGCTTCGTTTGTGATTCTCTTTACAGACCATATTGCTTCACTGGTAAACCAGTCTTGCTCTGCATATTCCTTACCCATTCCATGGAACACTAGAAACCTCAGTGTACTGTATTGATTCTCCATCCTGGAACTTGAGCTAGTTCATCTTCTCTAAATGCTAGCAGTTATAATTTTCCACACCACTATTACTTGGGGTAAAGTATTGTTGACTTCACCTTCTTCTTCACTCATCTTGTCCCTTCTCTCCTCTTCTTCTCTTTCTTCTACTCCAATCTCTTCATTGTCTGTTGTGTTTTCTTCTTGATTAAAATTGTGCAAAGGGAGTGGTACAAAGGCAGGGGTAAGTCCATATTATTATTAAACTTATCAGGAGGTGACCCAGAGATTTAACTACTTGCAGTCATGCAAGATCATCTACTACTATTAATTTGTCTCCCCCACCACTAGAGGAGCCTCCATATTCCTTTTCTTTCGGTGCACCAATACTTTCTGTGCTACCTTCTTGTCACGATTGTGCACCACAAATGTGCACTCTATCCTCCAGACCGACCTATGGAATATAAATCCTCACTTTGTCTCCAAGTCCAATCTGCGCACTGCCACTTTGCGTGCAATATCTCTCTCCAAATAGCACACTACTACTTTGCGCGCCATCCTCTCTTCTTACTAGTGCACCATTTCTCTCTACTTCATCTTCTTCTAAAGATGTGGAACTCTATAACAACCAAGGGGTATAGACTTAGTCGCCTAGGTATGTACTAGTATCACTACCGGTAATCCTACTGGACATCATCTCCTCTATGTCATTCCTTTTTGCAGGTGTATCTGTAATGATCCCAAGCCATTATGCAAGGATCATCACTGTTTTGGTGTCTTTTTAAAACTTTTTCTGAGTGAGGTATTTCGTCAAACACTTTGCTGATCTACCTTTTAGATGTGTTTATATGTGTGTATGCAGCAAACCATGGAACATACCTCAACCATATGCAATAAAATAGACAAGCCAAAACATCTCAATTCTTCTTTATTCATAAAATAGAGAAACCTGCTACAATGAAGATGTCGATCTGGAATGCTCAACAGATGGCCAAGAAGATAGACAATAGATAAGAGCTGCTACAAAATGCTCCCGCTCATACAAAATAATGCCTCCAAAGGCTGAATAAGAAATGAAGATCAATACAAACAGATCTGAATGCCAAACTCTCCAGCTGAAGAATGCCATGCTCCAATAGAAGGCTGAAACCCTCAATAACTCGGCCCTGCTGCCAAAAGTGT
>ML776555.1:1900495-1964027 GCA_009831015.1 Picea engelmannii | reverse complement strand
ATTCCAATGAGCTATTACACTGAGAGGTTCCTCCAAGTAATGTGCCCAAAATGACCTCTTCAGTGAATTCCATTGACTTATAACTCAAAATAGTCAAAATCATGGAAATCGTCGGAATGCAACGAAATGAAAGCCAACCTATGTGGAATGGCTCATATTGATGGAATATGATCATCAATGCAAGATGGACCCCACAATGCCTCTCAAATACCCCTATACTCGCTCTAGCATCCATCTGGCTACTCTGGTCATCATAAATCTCTACCCTGTGATGATGTCCCAAAGTGGGGACATTATAGTATCCTCGTCTATGCTCCACTCTAACATAGCATGCACTCCTGCACTACCACTTGGTGTGGTTTCTTTCCTCTTCATGTTGGACCTGAAACTTCGTCATGCACCCCTGGCTAATAATTTTCCACCTTTATCTTACACTCTTTGTCTTATATCAACTCTTCTTACATACCTCTTGGCTCTTTTTCTCCTCTACTCTTATGGGTCCATTCCATACCTCACCTCATCTTGACAATTTCTAGATCCTCCTCAATAGACCCATTTTCTCTATTTTTTGACTTTCCCTCATCTTTGTAGGAACAACCCCCCCCCCCCCCCCCCCTCGCGCTAGGGGTGTTTACTCATCCATTTGATCGGCCTCCATTCACATCAACCCCTTCTCCACTAACAACATTTTTATCCAAAGAGGAATTTATTCCAGCATCCACCTTCTTGGTCCTTCATCAAACTTGATTTCCACCTCACTAAAAGAATTGGTTCATTCCATGGTAACATATATAAAGTATCCTTATTTTACTTGAGAAAACCAACAATCAATAGCCCGATTCCTCTTATTGTTCAATGCTTTCAGTTCTTCAAGCTTGGCTTGATCCCAAACCACTGGCTCCAATGGCCACATCAGAGATTCTCATTGGTAGTAGCTTGCCTCTTTAACCATTCATGCAATAGATAAGGAAATTATTCGAAGAAATATCATTCATATTTGAGTAAAGATACATGCCTTTCTATTGTTTCACATTCACCCTCAATCCTTGAGTCTCTCATAGGGAAAACTCATCTTTTTTTGCTTCTATCAAGTCTTGAATTTCCTCCTTTTCATGCCAATTCATTTTTTTCCTTCATCGATCTCGACAATACTCTCAAGTCCTGAAAAGAGAACCATTTGTTTGGAATTTTTTTTCCATGCTTGTGTGTGTCCCATCCTTCTTAAAGTTGGGGACTTTAGACATAGGGTTTTTCCATACATGTCTCACTATTCTCACCAACTAGATAGCTAACTCTATTTTTGAGGTTAGAGATTCCTTTTATAGATTTCTTTATTGGGGAGTGTTGTCTCTTTCTTCTTTGTTCCACTTGTTTGTTTAATAAACATGCCTCACATGCTTCTTGTGTCTTCTAGCACTCCACGTAGAATTCCTATATCAAGGGAAATATTAACTTCCTATCCATCTCGTTCTTTGGTCGTCTCATATCCTTGTATGTTGTTGGTAGTAATCATTCAGGGTGATTTATCATTGATTTGTTTCTTGATTCCGGGAGGCATCTTCTTGTTTTCCAGCATGAATGCCAAAAATTGGACCGACATGTACTTGGTAGTCTTTAACCTTAGCACTCGACTAACAAAACTTGGTTTGGTGCACACTCTATGTCATTCCTCGTGTATTTCCTTAGGCATGCGAAAAATTATGGAATGAGCTTGCACAACTTCATTTGTGCGCATGCACAAAACTAAACCCAAAAATTTGGGTGCCAACACAGGCTAAGGGATTCCAGAATTCCTTTATTTTTTTCCAACCTTACTCTCCTAAGATCGTTGCAGTCAATTTGAGTGTTGTGCTTAAAGGAATACCCTTGCTACAAGAAAGTACCATCCACATGCATAAGTTTTTTGACATGGGCTGATGTTCTTCAACCTCATAGTCCCTTTTTTCAACAGTCGTAGTTCATTTATAGCCTATGTAGGTTAATTATCCGTCTGCAACAAATAATAATCCATCAGATATCCCTCAATTTGATTTTTTCTCACCTTAGGAACCCAAGAAAGCCAAACATTCTATGTTTCATATTTTCTAAGTTTTCTAAGCTAAGTAAAGTTTCCCTACACATAACTTTATTGTCTACACATAGAATACTTTCTAAATTAATCAATGGGAGGAGGCTTCAACAAAAGAGAGACTACTGACAACTCTAGGGCATATAACAACCCTAAGGTGGTTGAAATCTTTCAGCAATCCAATTGGTTAGTGTACTTTGTTAAAACTTCAGGGATACGATGATAGGGTATCTCATGAATTTTCCCTCAATTTTATAAATATAAGAGATCAAGAGTATGCCATAGCATTCATAGGGATAGAGTTGTAGGTGAATGAATCAATTGTAAGTAGAGTCTTAGGATTTCCCATGGTTTTACCTTTAGACAAAGATTAAATACATTTTGTAATAGATCATAAAAAGTTATTTTCCCTCGGTTATGAATAACCTAAGAAAAACAAAACGGGTTCAAAAGAGAGAGCCTCCCAAACCCATGGGATGAAGTAGGATACTACCTACTCAAGTAAATCACTTGTGAGGGTAGGTTGTGAATGATCTATACATACCACTTTAGGTTCTTACACCAACTTAGGAATTTGTTCCATCATAGACCTAAAGAAAACTTGATAATTCCTTAGTTTCTACTATAGTCCTTAAAATAAATGAGTCAAAAGTTAAGAAATCCAAGGAGGAGGCCTTGGCCCACCCTAGCCTCATAAAAATGTTGGTCTATTATTATTTGGTAAGAGACAACTTATCAAAATACCTTGGGAGCATTTTATAACCATGGATAGATAGAAATTCCTAGCGTCCCAACAACATATCCAACAACCAAGTCTAGAAAGAAAATACAAGAGGGAAAAAGAAGATTGGGATGCCATACACCTACAAAAGGAAGCAAGCTCAAAAAAATATAAAGGTGGAGGATACATGAAAAAGAGATATATTTTACCTTAAACAAATTGCGTACACCAAAAATAACCCCTCTGAGATTCAAATAAAATACCCCAAAATTGAGCAAACATCTAGGAGCGAAAGGAACAAATGCCAAGCAACTCTCAATTTGATCACACCAATTTCCTCCACTAAAGTAAACTTGGATGACTCTTCCAACCCCACTAAGAACCCATTAGGGGTAGAAGAGGAGGGGAAATAAGCAACACCACCTTCAAATCTTATTTTACATCTCACTCTGAATGAGCTAGATTTAACAAGGGCTAAATCCCTCAGATGGAAGAACCTATTTGAGGATAATATCAGTAAGAAAGAGTAAGTACATGGCAGTGCAGAGGACTTGGATTTTTAGCTTTACAATCTTTAGGAAAATTTCCAAATCATAAGAATGCAAGGTATTGACAGCAAGAAACAACTTGAGATTGAAAACAAATCTTGGAAGCAGGAGCTAGCCAAAACCAAGAGAAACTTAGATACCGAGGATGAGAGAGTATAGGTGATGGAGGCATGATATATATCCAATATGGCCCAATTAGCAGAAGACATGATGAAATGTAGACAACCATCAAAATTATACATCCTCTTCCTCAAAGAGTAATGGTATAAGTTTTAGATGCAAAATATGGTACAATAGGTTCCTTTCAAAATAGACATTCGTAAGGAGTTTATGGATACATGCCAAGAGGGAAATGAGGAGGAAAGAGCTCAATTGTGTGAATTTTATTTGCACAACCTTACCTTACCACACCCCAACAAATGGACTCCAAATCAATACATAGAGGAAGTATAGCTAGGAGCTCTATCTTCCTGGACCCACCATGAGGATTTTAGGGACAATGAGCTATAGAGGTATATATAGGAAGAACTAATCACCCCTCTCTCTACATCAAATCTAAGTTTTCCAGATCAAAAGAGATCATTTCCAACCATATAACCCTCACATCTGATGTACAACTTACTCCTATTCTAGAGGAGAAGCAAAGAAGGGAAATTGGCCACTTTGAGGACACCATTAGACTTTTAGGAGATGAGGCGCCCTAGGCATGCCAAAGGAGGTGGTATTCATTTTCACATGGTCTCAATATAAGGGAACCTCATTTAACCTAGAAACTTGAAATATTCCATGTTCAGGGACGAACTATGCAAGAAATCACTAAGAAATATTAATTTACAATTTATTGGGTTAAGGCTGAATCCACCTCTTCTATTACAACCTTCACCACCACTAACATTAAAAATGTGAAAATAAAGAGAATAATGGAAGGAATTTGAGAGGAATGTTGGATACTATGGCCAGGGTGCCACCACCAAATATGTAGCATGGGATTTAAGGTAGATTTGTAGGGAATAACAACAATAGTTCAACCAAAGAGGATGTAGCGGCAGTACATTCACCATTTTTGTTTGCAGAAGGGTGTGAAAAAATCTAAACTAGGGAATTATGATGGACTAGGATCTCAATTGTTTATCTTGAGGCCCACGTTTGGGAAATTTTGACCATATTTGTACCTCATAAACCTCTCTTTGACCATGATTAAATAATTATATGGGTTTTTTGCAATTGATTGATGAATAGAATGTGTTGAATGATTAAGTGTGTGTTGTGTCTTATTTTAGCTCTTGTTTTCATGATTTTGTGGATGTATAAAGCTACACTAACCCATTCTCAAACAAGGTTGAATCACAAAGGGTCCCTACCCCAACATTACATGAGGAAAAGGGGGGATTGTGTACCTTCATCCACCTCCAAGGGTTTCCACACCTTCAAGACACCAAACCAGCATGATCCATTTGAATTGCAAACTCAAGGGAGGTAATATGTCAAGGGATTTGATCCATTGAACTTAAGACCCTGATTATAGGGATGCTAGAGACACAAGCCTTTCAATCAAGGAATGAATGATGTAACCTCTTCATATAAGTAGGAGTTAGGGATAGCCCTAGAAAGTTAGTCATTCTTGTTAAGCAATTGATATTCTTAGAGAACTTGAACTCAATGGAGATGTATAGTTTATTTTGAGCTAGTATGTTAATGAAGGTATTTTGTTTCCAAATATGTTGTCATTAGTACTCTTTTAGGTTCCATGTAGAATCCTTGAGTAGGTCCCACTCAAGTTTGAACAAGGGACATCTTCATCATTGTTCACTTTCCTTTACTTTCAATATTGTTTTAGTTCATTTTGCTTGTGTTATATGTTGTGCATCAATTTCTACATTTCCTATAGCAACATTTCATTTCTTATATCAACACTCTATTTCCTATAATGGAATTTTTAGCATATTATTTTATGTACTTTTATGATCTTTTGTCATCACTGAGGGAGCTATGTTAACCATGGATTGCTTCACCCTTATCGCAATATATTTCATATACTCATAGGAATCCTTTCAATGTTAAGAAAAAAATAATATTCTTTTATTCCAGAAAAAATGTCCTTACTTAAATTATTGTGCCGAGAGGCGCTCTATAGCCCAGTATGGGGGACATGTTGTCACATTAGCATTATGTTAGAGAAATTTACATTAATAAAAAAACAAAGCCAACTCAATTAATTAAAAAAAAAATTACAGAAGCTATTATATATACACATATAAATAATCAAATTCAATGAATAAATTCAAGAATATCAGTCTGAGGAAATTTGGAATAATAGCAAGTAACTAAGAGAATGGATTATCACATGAGTGAAAAGTAATGAAGGGAAGCAAACAGATAAACACAGGAGATAAAGGTTTTAGGTATGTTAGAAAAAATCTCCATAAACCCTAATATGCTTTCCCAAGCTTGAGAGTTGCTTCCAAAAATCACCAAAAACCTAGAAATGTGTTACAAAAGATTACAGATATGCAATTTTTGGGTATATTCTCTGGATATTGAAATTGCAGTGGATTTTGAGTGATTCGATTGAATTTATGGCTATATTCTTCTAAATTGATTGCTTCTCTTATATCAATTTTAAATTATACTATTGTTCAACGATTTACTGGGGTTTATATCTCTATCCAATTAAAAGTTAACATGTGATGGCTAAATATCTATCTATTTATTTATCTTCCTTTTTATTCTCCAATTTTGTTATTTACATCAAGGCTATTTGTATATTCTCTATGTATATTGTAAGTATTCTTCTTCTAAAAAACTAAAACATTTGTCTTAAATTGCACACTCAACAAACTATTTAAATCTTCATGCTTTATTAAAACTTTACAAGGAAAAAGGACTTTGCTATTATCTAAGCTTTTACTAAAGCTATAGCTTTGAACTCTAAGCTTTTTCTACGACTATATCTTAGATAGATAGTGGATTCGGTCAATGTCAAGTCCATCATAAATAGAATGACATTTTTATAAAATGTAAGACCAATGTATGTTTGTAATTGAGATATCTGTGAAATCCACCATTTAGGAAAACACTTTGCCGACCTTCGAAAGAGCATGAGCGGTGATAATTTTAAAAAACATAAAAAGAAAAGACTAAATATATAAAGAAGAGGTTGGAATAAAAAATGAAAAAACTATGAAGTAAATTAATGATAAAGTAATTTTTAAAATGAAAGTAAAGAATAAGAATATATACAGAGTCTGTATGATCCACCCTTTTTTCTAACAAGTATGATGGGAGCTGAGTAAGGAATGTTGCTTTGGATAATAACATCGTAGTCCAGTAATTATTGAACCAATTGTTCGATTTTTGTCTAATGTTAGTGCGACTATCTATAATATTTTTTTCTAATTAGGGCGGAACCAAAGATCAATTCTATGATATGGTCTCTAGAACGAGGTGGAGGAATACCACAAGGAGGTTCCTGAAAAATGGTGTTATATTTTCTAACAATTTTGTCTAAATTCTTGGGATCATCATTTTTGTCCTCATTAGTAGTTCCCTCTATTGCATAACAATGTAAGAAATAAGTATGGACTCCCTTTTTAATCATTTTTTACATCCTATTGGACGAGACTATTTGTGGAGGAGGATAGTTAATTCCATTTAATTTATACTTTGTCCCATTTTCATAAAATCTTATAAATTCCTCTTGTAAGTTTAATCCAACAGTACCAAGCGTGGCTAACCATTGGGCCCCCAAGACAATATCTATCCCTCTGATTGGCATAGCATATATAGTAGATTTTAATTTGTATTCATTCATGGATACTTCTACCTTGTGGCATTTCCCAACACATGAAGTAGTCCTATTTCCTAGGATGGAGACATGAAATTCAGAGGTAGGATGAATAAATATGTTTAATTTCCTTTCTATCTTCGTATCTATAAATTTATGTGAACTCCAACTATCTATGAGCACTGTTACTTTAGTTTTCTTGACATAGACATAAAATTTAAGAGTTTGGGGTTGAGAAATACTCGTCATTGCAATGACCGAGAGTGTTAGACTTGTGTTTTGAATTCCTGACTCATCGAAATTTCATGACTCTCCATTATTTGTTCTTTCATCGGATGAAGATGTGTCCCTTGCTTCTTTGTCCTCATCGCTATCACTCTTGTATATTTCGAAATGAAAAAAAAATTGTCTTTGCACTTATGGCCCAATTTCCAATTTGGTGTGTTACATTTAAAACGTCGGTCCTTATATTATCTCGTGTCTGGTGGAGGTGTCATTTGTGAGGGGAATGTATTTGTAGATATATTCTTAGAGTGAGCGCCATCGTGTCTTTTGATATAATTTAAGTTTATTTTCAGTGATTTTGGCTTTCTAGTGAGCTTGCTCAATATCCTTAATGTCAAGTAATTCGAGCTCATTTCTAATATTTTCTTTCAATCCTGATAAGGCTATTTGGAGTAGCCAATCTTCTGATATATTAGGCACATGGGTGGCTAACACATGTAGATATTGAAAAAATTATTCCACTGTACCAGACTGTTGTAATCGGGTGATTTTAGCAAAAACCCATTTTTCTTCTATGTCGAGAAAACATAGGAAGAAGTTTTTTTTTAATACAACCCAGTCTCTTGCTAGAGATTTGGATTTTTCTCTCCACCATAGGAACTAGTCATACGCAAAGCCATTCAAATGTATAGATGCAACATTATTTTTTTTCTAGATCATCATAAATTTGGTAATACCTTAAGTATTGCTCGATTTTATTTACCCATCTTGTTGTTTTTCTTGAGTTCGATCCATCAAGTTCTGGAACAATAATGTTTTCCTTGGGTATGCCATTATTATGTGTCCCCATGTTGGACGTGTAGTGTGATTGGGGAAATACCTAGTGTGAATTTGAATTATCAGGGATTCTATTCCCATTCATTATTGTATGACCTTTAATACTGAAAAGACTAAGTTCATGGTCATTAAATCCAATAAGATCACTTATGATACCTTCCTATATGACAAAAACAACTTGGAGGAAGTGACTTCAAACAAATATTTTGGAATCGATATTCACCACAATTTCAACTGGAATTATACCATTAAAAAAAGGATTATTGGGGGATGGAAAGCTTATGATGGGCTTGGAACAATTATAAATTAGTCTATCTTTGGATATGGGATAAGAAGAAACTCCTCTTTGAGACTCTTGTTATTCTATATGGATATGAAGTTTGGGGATGTAGTATCTCTCGTGAATTTTGGAGAAAGATAGAGCAAATCCAAAATAATTTTATAACCTATAATCTCAAAATTAAAGGAAATATGTCATATCACATTCTCCTCTTAGAGGAATTCCTTTCCCCGATTGAGAGCACTGTTATGACTAGATACCTAATGTATAAGAACAAATTAAACAACATGGAAGACAAGAGGCTTCCTAAAATTGCTTCAAAATCCAGTTTTAACCACCTTCGTCTCAATCGAGGATGGCACAAAGATGCCCAGTCTTGGATAAGATATAGGGGAATCATTGAAGACACCATTTTGCAAAATAAGGATACTATTAAAAATATCATTAAATCAAAATTTAAGGAGAAAATGTGGTGTGATAAAGAGTTAGAGGAAAAAAGAAAATTAAGGTATTATAAGTATGTAATCAACCATAATCTAGAAGATCAAAATTATCTCTCTATTTTGACAAGTGTAAAGAAAAATATAAGCCTTGTTAAGATAAGAACAAATTCTCACGG
Source organism: Picea engelmannii (assembly GCA_009831015.1). NCBI lineage: Eukaryota > Viridiplantae > Streptophyta > Pinopsida > Pinales > Pinaceae > Picea > Picea engelmannii. The sequence continues at coordinate 1,954,945 of ML776555.1, read as the reverse complement.
GCTCCATAGTGAAACTGGGCATTGGTCAATTCCTAAAATGCCATGGATGAAAGAGTGTGTCACCTTTGTGACACTAAGAAGGTTGAAGATGAAAAGAACTTTCTCTTAGATTGTCCAGCCTATACCCAGATTAGATCTCAGTTTCAAAATATTTTTCACATTACCAACCTTCCTAACCTTTTAACTCAACAAAACTATGGTGATCTTGGATATCTTCTCTTAATGTTTTTCAAGCACAAAAACAAAATTCTAAAGAATTGCAAGTAATCCCTTACCTTCTTAAGGTCTCATAGACCAATTCGACCTTAGTGAATGTTAATCATCATCATCATACTTGCATTTATTTTTATCAAAACTTGTATTTAGTTTTTTATTATTTTATTATTTTAGTTTTAATAATTTATTATAAAAAAATTACATTATTTTATGTAAGTAATTTTAATTTAGAAAAAAATCCATCCTATGTATTTAATTTCATTTTTTTAAAACTAGAGTAAAAAATTTATTTAATGTTTTTTAAATAGTTTTAAAAATTGTATTTTTTTTAATATTTTATAGCCCATAAGAAAAAAAAATCCATTTGTATTTAATTTCATTTTTTTTAAACTAGAGTAAAAACTTTATTTAATGTTTTTTAAATAGTTTTAAAAATTGTATTTTTGTTCATATTTTATAACCCGTGTATCAAAGTGGATTCTCTTTTTAATAATATTAAGAATCTCTTTTTTAATAATATTAAGAATAATTATTTTTTTTCTTTTTAATAATTTAACTATTTACTTTGTGGTTGTTTAATTGTTTTATGTTTTGGTCTTTTTTGTAAAAGTCTGGTGACATAAATTTGGATGAAATCATAATTCTTGATTGTTTAAATTGCATTTTTAATACATTAATGAATTCAGCATGTTGAAAAAAACTCTTGGAGCACTTTAATTATACAATCTTAGCCACTCAAATATGCAACTCAACTTCTTATCAGATTACAAGAAAAAATAAACAGAAAATATCCCCTAAAAAAGATCAAAATGTAGAACAATTAGACTACCACATTTACTTACTTTTAACTTTATTTTTAAAATAAAAAAAATATTTTGCATTTAACATAATTTTGTTTTAACTATATTAAAACTTCCACCACCTTCATTTGTATTTTTAATATTTATGTTATTAATATTTGTATTTAATTTTTTTTCTCATTTATTTTTTAATTTAATAATTTGTGATAGGATTTTTACACCATTTTTAGATTTTCAATCTTTTTTTTTAAATGAAATTAAGTTTTCCATCAATCTCGTGCATTTAACTTTTTTTTAGTCCAATTCATTTTTTAAATAGTCATGATATTTATATTTAACCATTTTTTTTAATATTTCATAAATTTAATATTTAATCTTATATTTTAAATAATATTAAAATTTATATGGTTTTAATTTTTTTTAATAATCTAAATACTTATATTTAACTTCATTTTTTAATTCATAAAAATTAAAAATATCTATTTTATCAATGTAATTTACACTCTTTATTATATTTTTAGTTATGTCATATCTATTTTTACTTTAATTGTATTTCATTTATTTCATAGTGTCTTAATATCTATTTTATCAATGTAATATCTATTTTAACTTCATTTTTTAATTGATAAAAATTAAAATTATCTATTTTATCAATGTAATTTACACTTTTTATTATATTTTTAGTTGTGTCATATCTATCTTTACTTTAATTGTGTTTCATTTATTTCATAGTGTCTTAATATCTATTTTATCAATGTAATTTACACTCTTTATTGTATTTTTAGTTGTGTCATATCTATCTTTACTTTAATTGTGTTTCATTTATGTCATAGTGTCTTTTATAATAAAATTTGAAAACAAATCTTATTATATTTAAGTTGACATGTGGTTTACATGAATTTTTATCTTATTTATTTAATGCCTTCACATTTAAAACAAATATATCAAGATATTTAAGATCATATTAACAACTATTTGAATTTCACATTTAAGAGCTATTAATATTTAAAACTTAATATAATGTAAATGCTAATTTCACATTTAAGAGCTATTAATATTTAAAACTTAATATAATGTAAATGCTATATAAATTATACATTATTTTAAAAAGTTATTTATCTATATTTCAAATTTTATATGAAGTTCAAATTTTAGTATAAAAACTTTATTTATTTAATTATATAAATATATTATTGATCAAGTTAAAATTAATTAGGTTATATTAAATAGATTTGACAATTTCTTATTTAAAATTCTAGAAGAACACTATTCGAATTTAATTATACTTTGAAATGTAATGGATAGGAATAATATGTCACAATTTTTACGTATCGATTTCTTTTAAAAGGATTTTCAAGACTTCAATTTACACATATGACATTGTTAATAGTTATTAGTCCCTGTCGAAGGCGTAGAGGGATTATAGCGATCAATAATTCGTTGACTTCATATTAATATGTCCTTTGACTATAATTTTTTGCATAATCTCTATTGTTTGAATTAGAGAACTAAAAAACATTATTTTTTGTATAATAAAAAAAACCTTATATGTCATCATCCCATTGGAGAATAGATTCGAAGTCTTATTCCTAGCTTTGTTATTCCCAATGTTTTAAATGTTTAGATATCCAAAGTTTTGAGCATCGACAACCTTTTTTTATTTTTATTAAAATGTTTACATACCGAAAGTTTTGAGCATTGATGCTCTTTTTTAATTTTTGTATTACTATTTTTATTGAAATGTTTACATACCGAAAGTTTTGAGCATTAACACTCTTTTTGAGGTACTTGAATAGGCCTAACAACTTAAATGTTTACAAAGTGTGAGGCCCTTAAACATGCATGACATCCTTAAATGTTTACTTAAATAGGCCCGTCAGAGTACATTTTTCCTCGAAATTTTCCATACACTCTTGCAGTGAATTTGGACAATATTGTTGTCCACCACCACTCACATAGTCATTATATGTTTCATATTTCTTCTATGCTTGGAATGCAATTTAGTCATCATTGAATATGCATATATTCTGTACTGGTTCATGGGTTGATGCTTTTTCATTGGTTCGTTGGTTTGTCGGTTGTTGGTTTTTGTCGTTTGGTTGAACTTTGCAAGGTTGAGGACTTGCACCTGTAGTTGGACCAGTTGGTGCTTGCTCACTTGGTTCATGGGTTGATGCTTTTTCATTGGTTCGTTGGTTCGTCAGTTGTTGTTTGTTGTTGTTTGGTTGAACTTTGCAAGGTTGAGGTCTTGCACCTGCAGTTGGACCTGTTGGTGCTTGCTCACTGGTTTCTTTCTTATTGTTTGCTTTTGTTTGCTTCAACTTTGCAAGGCTGGAGTATTGCACCTACAGTTGGAGTTGTTTTTTCACTTTGCACGATTCAAGTCTTGTACCTGCAATTGGACCTATGATTCTGTTTCTCATCATTGATGAGTAAGTTTCAATACCATAGTTTGGTTTGTATTCGTTGTTTACTATTTAATGTTTACAATTTCCAAGTAAGAATGTTTAAGTATTTCCACTCACATAGTCATCATATGTTTCATATTTCTTCTATTCTTGGAATGAAATTTAGTCATCATTGAAGAAACATATATTCTTTATTGGTTCACTCGTTGTTGCTTTTTCACTAGTTCGTTGGTTCGTTGGTTGTTTATTTTTGTTGTTTGGTTCAATTTTGCAAGGTTGGGGTCCTGCACTTGCAATTGGACCTGTTGGTGCTTTCTCATTGATTTGTTTCTTTCTTATTGCTTTTGTTTTCTTCAACTTTGCAGGGTCAGGGTCTTGCACCTGCAGTTGGAGCTGTTTTTTCACTTTGCAAGGCTCAAGTCCTGCACCCGCAATTGGACCTGTGATTCTATTGTTCATCATTGGCGAGTAGGTTTCAATACCATAGTTTCATTCGTGTTCATTTTTTACTGTTTACTCTTCACAGTTTGTGAGTAAGAATGTTTAAGTATTTATTCATCATTCTTATCTTGTAGACTTTCTATAGAGGTTGGCATATATTTTTCTCCTTCTCTTAAATTTCCCTCCAATTTTTTCCTAGGATCTGCACCATGTCCATGCCAATGTCATCTGCACAACTCTGGCTGTCATTTTTTCTAGCATTACAAATCTCAGTCCTTTGTCGTGTGTGACGAAGTAGAAATCTAATGCCTCAATTGAATAAGGAAATTATTTAGCCTTTGCACCTTTCCCTCGATGATATTCCCATCTTGCCCAAGAATGAGTACCTACCTATCCCATATGGGAATCGAACCCGTGTCTTTCACATGAAAAATACAATGTCAAGCTTGTTTCCTTTGCAAAATGTTCTTGTAGAAGAAAACTGCAGGTAGGTGTAGAAGGGCTAAGTATGATACAATGGTAACCAACCTGCAACAAAATTGCACATCATTTACAGGCGTTATCCATCTTTATCGGGGAGATATTTCAATAAGCTATAAAGAAAAAAATTCCAGGACCTGGAATGTAAATCTTGGGTATTTCTAGGGCTTGTTATTGCACTTTGCAGGGTTGAACTCATGCACTTGTAATTGGACCTGCGATTTTGTCGTTCATCATTGACGGGTAAGTTTCAATACCATAGTTTCCTTCGTATTCATTCTTTATTGTTTACTATTTACAGTTTGCAAATAATAATGTTTAGGTATTTATTCATCACTCCTATGCTGCATATTCTCCATAGAGGTTGGCATATATTTCCCTCCTGCTCTTAAATTTTTCTCCATTTTTTTCTCCAAACTCTGAACCATATGTATGCCAATGTTGTGTGCACAACTCCGACTGTCAATTTTTCTAGCATTACAAATCCTGGTCCTTTACCTTATGTAATGAAGTGGAGATCTAACACCTCAATTGAATAAGGAAATTATTTAGCCTTCCCCCCATGCCCTCAATGATATTACCACCTTGCCTGGGAATGAGTACCTACATGCCTTTGCAAAATGTTCTCGTAGAAGAAAACTGCAGGTAGGTGTAGAAGGGATAAGTATGATACAAAGGTAACTAAGCTGCAAAACAATTACACACCATTGTCAGGCATTATCCATATTTAACGGTGACATATTTTAGTAAGTTATAAAGAGAAAGTTCCAAGACAGCGTCAACATTGTATAGGAACAGGAAAAGGAAAAAACAAATTGAGACCTTGTAAAATGATGACATTGACTACCTCATGATAAAAGAGACAGTGACATGTACTCGTTACTATAGACACAGAGTAAATGATTTGAGGCACTTGATATGTAATTCATAAAGAGGAAAAGTTGGATATAATGCAGGTGGAACAACAGTTCACTCTGCATTATTGATTCCTTTTAACAAGTCACATTTTCTTCCACTCAACAAATATAGTGCAGACCCCCGACCCTCGGGCCGAGATCTACTCAGGATCATTCTAACTCTACCCTCCTGAGTCTGATTGACTCTTTGATTTTCCTCATAGGGAATCCCTCACACACACGATGGTGTATCCATAGGTCCTTATGAGTATGCCCCGTGTGATCAAACACAAAGCATCACTCAAATCTCCTGACCTCAATAATATTATCGCACCCTTTTCCAAATCGGGACTTCAGATTTCGTGATTTCACGATTTTTGTTGTCGATTTTCCGGCTCTTCAACCCACCAAAACCCGAAATGTCGAAACACTAAAATCTTTGAACTCATCCTCCTCCACAATTGTATCGCATTTCGCGACTTTGGGAGTTCCGGAACAAAGGTTCCCGACCTCTTGTCTTCGAAAATACTGAAATGTCGAACCCCGATGCATTCAAAAAAAGGTTGGCTTCCAACGGAACTTTTCACCGATTCAGAGTTTCGAACTTCGCGACTTCGCGAATCCTAAAACAAGGCTCACGACTCTTCAAACTCCAAAACCCTGAACTGGGCGACGAGTATTGACACTACCTGGTAACAAGTACGTGTCACATGTCTCCTCAACTATCCTCAATCTCTGATGTGGATTCCTGCCACCTGTCACTCTTCCATCTTTCGGGACTTGAACCAGCCTTCGACTGTCGTCTCCCTACCACTTTGAAACCTTGAATTCTGAAATGGTGCCTTCTACTGAATCAATGGCTGATAGCCTCCCTTTAGATCCAATAACCCACGTTATTTCAGGCCTCCGGTTACCGAGAGTTTGAAACTCTCGACCCCAAAACACTTGTCACCACAATCCCCGAATTCCTGAACCCCGAAACACTGAACTTCTGAAACACCACTTCACAATATTTTGCGTTTCACAACTCCGGAGTTTTCAATGCAAAGGCTCTTGCCTCCTTGTCATCAGGATTTCCAGTATTCCGAATCCTAAATTACCGAAATCCCAAAATTCTTCACTTAACAATTCTTTTCGTGATTCGGGAGTTCTCCTCGGAGAATTCTGACCGCTCGTTCCTTCCTTGAAGACTTCTATGAAATGAACTAGTGTTCCTCATCTGAACTTGGCTTCTGCAAAGCGATTTCACTCTATCTCTCTTTGAACACTTCAAAGGTGATAACCCTTATGATATTTTACTTGCAAACTTGAGTCTCAGAAGGACTGTTGCATGCACTCCTTGCGGAAATCTTTCAAATACTTCTAAGTATTTGATTCTTCGACTCTGTGCACCCTCTGCAACAACAGTCCTTTACCTTTAAATCTTAGTTGATAAGTTTAAAGCCTCGACTAGCCTACGCACACCTTGCATGCCTTCTGTGATTCACCTGTACTTCTACTGGAATGAGAACAACAGTATCTCTCCTAAGATTTCTGAGATAAAAATCAGAATCTTTGTCAATGCACACCTTGCGGATGTTTCACTGCACTCCTTGTGGGAGCTTCTCTCACTCAAGAAGAGAAACAATTGAAACTCATTCTCTCTCTCAGACTTCAAACATTCAACATGAAATCATACATACACAACATAGCCTCATAAGAAATGAATAACATAGAGAATAAAACAACCATAAGTATATCATTCACCATGTATAAACAAAAAACATCATAACACCATGAAATCTGAGTCAAAGCTCCATATGTTAACTCAAGTGCTTCTGTACATGGGTTCTTCTCTTCAACTCTTTGTTAAAGATCTCTCCTTCTATCATGTGCTAATGTGTTAATGATATAAAGATACAAAGACGAGGGTGTCTATATCCATTTTCCCTCCTTCTCTTCTAAACTATCTAATCTATAATTCAAATCTACCTACTTTCATTAACTGGGCTTAAATGCCTTTTACATTGACAGATGAGAGAAAATCGCTCATGATCTGTTTACAATAGCCAGACATAAATGCAAGTACGCTTCTAGCTATTACATTTATATCCACTTCTTAATCTTTCAAAACATTTCAAAATGTGAAAAAATGTGATGGTGCTTTTCCCAGCTGGCTTCCACATCCATGCTTGCTTGGTTGCTGACAATGCTCCTGCATCATACTCTCTTGCTTGAAAATTTTCATGAACTCATGTTCATGAGCTCTTGCATGGTCTGTCCATGCTTTTGAATTTCTACTTCATCCTCCCAATTGGCATATTCAACTGGATGTCCCTTCCATTTGACCAAGTATTCAAAATACTCCTTCCTCCTGGTCTTTTTGCTAATCCTCTTGTCAATTATGCTTTCCATCTGTGGATTTTCAGCTATAGGCATCTATTTTGTCCATTGAACTTCTTTATGTTCCTCCTCTTCTCCTGTTTCTTCAACTCTATAAGGGTACAAATCCGCAACGTTGAATATCGGTGAAATTTCAATCCCATTGGGTAATTCAATCTCATATGTGTTTGCCCCAAATTTCTTTATGACCTTGCATGGGCCAATCTTTTTCATATTCAGTTTGTTATATGTCCCCCTTAGGAATCTCTCCTTCCTCAGATGTGCAAGAATCAGATCACCAACTTCAAATTGAAGTTCTCGCCTGTGTCGATCTGCTCTCCGCTTGTATTCTTGCCTTGAACTCTGCAATCGCTCCTTAATTTGGTTGTGAAGCTCCTTTATTGCTTCTGCAAAATTCTCTACACTAGCACTTCTGAATTCAGTTTGTTCCACATCTTTCAATTCAGAAAATCCCCTTGGCTACATTCCATATACAATCTGGAATGGACTCTACCCTGTGCTTATGTTAAGCGAGTCATTATAAGAAAATTCCACCTGTGGTAGAATGTGATCCCACTGGTTGTGGTGTTCAGTCACTAAGCCCCTCAACAAGTCTCTCAAGATCTTGTTCATGACTTATGTCTGCCCATCCATTTGAGGATGATATGCTAAGATAAAAGACAAACTTATTCCCAGATTTTTCCACAAAGTACTCCATAAATGTCCCACGAACTTTGTATCTCGATCAGAAACTATACTCCTTGGCAAGCCATGAAGTCTGACGACTTCTTTGAAAAACAGGTTCGCAATATGAGTTGTGTCGCTGGTTTTCTGGCATGGTGTGAAATGTGTCATCTTTGAAAATCTGTCTACTACCACAAAGATCGAATCATAGCTTCTTTGTGTTCTTGGCAGTCCCAATATAAAATCCATGCTCATTGCATCTCATGGCCTCTCAGGTATGGGTAATGGCTGGTATAACCCTGTGTTCTGCCTTTTCCCTTTTGGTGCTGACAAATCCTGCAGATGTCCACAAATTTCTTAACATTTTTCCTCATCTCTGGCCAAAAATATGAGCCATTCAATTTTGAGAACATCTTATCATGACTGAAGTGTTCGGTCAATCCTCCACTGTGTTTTTCCTTCAGCAAATTCTCCCTCATGGAGCATTTTGGAATACATAGTTGATTGCCCCTGAACAATAATCCATCATGGATCATGTATTCAATCCATTGGGTTCTGTCCTTGAGAACTAGATTCTCAGACGCCTCATATGCTTCCTTAAAATCTAGATCATCCCTGTACATTTCTTTGAGGTTATCAAAACCCAAAGTTTTGACTCTGAATTCCTGCATAAGCAAACATTTCCTGCTCGAAGCATCAACAATTTTGTTAGTAGTTCCCGAAATATGCTTAATCACAAAAGTAAAATTATGCATGAATTCAACCCATTTAGCATGTTTTTGGTTCAACTTCTCCTGTTGAGTCACGAATTGTAAAGCATGATTATCACTGTACAAAACAAACTCCTTGGGAACCAAATAGTGCCTCCATTTCTTCAGCTCTTGTATGACCGAATATAATTCCTTGTCAGTGGAGTACTTAACCTTCACTTCATTCATTTTTTCACTGAAGTATGCAATCGGTCTATCATCTTGGCTCAAGACCGCTCCTATTGCAAATCCAGTTGCGTCACACTTGACCTGGAATGTCTCGCTGAAATCTGGCAAAACCAAAATTGGTTGCTCAGTGATCTTCTTCTTCAACAGGTTGAAACTCTTCTCTGCTTCCTCTATCCAATGAAAATATTTATGTCTTTTCTTCACCGTATCCATCATTGGTACGCTCATCCCACAGAAATTTTGGATGAATTTCCCGTAGAAACTAGCTAAACCATGGAAGCTTCGAACTTCAAACACACTTTTCGGTGATGGCCAATTCTTAATTGCATTCACCTTTTTTGGATCCATATTCAACTCATTTTCAGAGATAACAAAACCCAAATAAATGAGTTATGTCCTCATAAATGATGATTTCTTCATATTAATCAGCAATTTCTCTTGTTGTAATCTCTTCATCACTGTGGCTAAAAACTTTAAGTGTTATGCTTCTGTCTTGCTGAAAATTAATATATCGTCAAGATATACAATGACAAATTTCCCAATGAAATCCTTCAGGACTTCATTCATCAACCTCATGAAAGTACTGGGTGCATTCGTTAAACCAAATGGCATGACAATCCATTCATACAACCCCTCATTCGTCTTGAATGTTGTCTTCCATTCATCACCTTCTCTCATTCGAATTTGATGATATCCTCTTTTCAAATCAATCTTTGAAAAACATCTTGCTCCACCCAAGAAATCCATCAAATCGTCCATCCTTGGTAATGGAAATCTATATCTGATGGTAATCTTATTGATCTCCCTTGATTCTGAACACATTCTCCAACCTCCATCTTTCTTTGGGCTGAGCACTATTGGAACAACACATGGACTCAAGCTCTCTCTAATCAATCCTTTGTCCATTAAGTCCTGGACCTGCCTCTTGACTTCTTCATTCTCCTGTGACATCAATCTATACACTGCTTTATTTGGTAAACTGGCTCTAGGTATAAGATCAATGTGATGGCTTATACTCCTGATCAATGGCAACAAACAAGGTAGTTCGTCCACTACTATATCAGCGAACTCTTCTAGCAACTTCTGGATTTCCTCTGATAAATCATCCACTCTTGTACTGGTCAAAACAATTCTAGGCTTCTTGACCACAATAAATTGTGTGTCTTCCTTCTTCTTAACCTCATTAAGAAGTTCCTTCCCACTCATGAGAAGTACAATGTTTCTCACCTCTAGTTTCACTTCTTTGTCCTTGATCGGCAGAAACATGTGTGTTCTCCCATTTTTCTCCAGGGTGTATGTGTTCTTTCTCCCATCATGAACCACATTCCTATCATATTTCCATGGTATACCCAGTAATAGATGACAAAAATCCATGGGAATGACATCACATAATATTTCATCCTTATATCCTCCTATTTTAAATTCAACTAAACATTGTTTAATGACATTTACCTGATGTCCTTTTTGTAGCCACGAAACTCTGTATGGGCTTGGATGTATGATAGTCTCTAGCTCCATCTTTTCTACCATCTCTGTAGAAACAAGATCGTCTATGCTACTGTCGTCCATGATGACTTTGCATACTCTGTCTTTTGTTTTGCAAGCAGTCTGAAATAGATTGTTCCTTTGGGTTGGGTTCTCTGCCTCCTTTTCTGGCGTTAAGAGAACTTTCCTCATCATTAAGTATCTTCCGCCTTCAGCATCTTCTGCCTCAACATTCCATCCTTGAGCTTCGGCAATGTGAGTCTCACCACCTTCTTTCATTCTGTCTAGACACTCATAATATTTATGTTCATTTTTCCAACAGACAAAACATTTCACTTCACCTCCTCGACCTCTTCCTCTTCCTCTAGCTTGAGGAAAAGTATTTCTATCAACATACTTCCCTCTCTGTGAGCTTCCTCCTCTCTTAGTTTTAGTTTGAGGTTTCTTCACCTCTTCTTTAGATTTCTAAGTTCTGCCTTGGGCCATTGTTTTGCCTCTAGCTTGACTTCTACCTTGGCCTCTTTGACCTTGCTTTTGGCTCAACTTCTCTTTAGCTTTCAGATCCATCTGGTAAGCATCTTCTACATTCTGAAGGGTCATCATGCTCATCTCGTCTTGAATGTCATATCGTAGACCATTCATGTACCTGGCAACCTTTTCATCATCACTTTCCCGATGACCTGCTCTGATGTTTATCTTGTAGAATTCTTCAGTGTATTCTTTCACTGACATCAGCTTCTGTCTTAAATTCTGCATCCTCCGAAACAGAGTAATTTGATAATCCTTGGGTATAAATTTGGCCTTCATCTTCGCAACCATTCTATCCCAGCTTTTGATTTTCTACTTGCCTTCGCAACGTTTTTTAGCCTGCAGTTCATCGAACCATAGTGTTGCATGCCCTTTAAGTCTAGTGACATCATGTTTGACCTTCTTATCTTCCTCGACATCCTCATAGTCGAATTATTTATCTAGAGCTCTAATCCAGTCTAGAATCTCTTCAACATCCAGGTTTCCCTCATACACTGGAATGTCCATTTTTTCTCTAGCGCCTATCCTTGCAACAACCTTAAATAAGCATTCGTCTGCAGCATCTTTGATCACAACTTCTCCTTCATGTCTAGCTTCATTTTCACTTTCATCCTCGCTGATATCCCCAATGTCCACTGTGTGCCTCTGTGTTGTTTCCATGGCATCAAGTCTGGCACGTAGTTCGCGCATTTCCCTCTCCATTGTTGGATCAGGCATTGGCCTATCTCTTCTTCTCGGCGGCATGGCTGTAAAATGTTCCTCTTTTCTCTGCTACAGAAAGAAAAGACTTGTTTTGCATCTCTGATACCATTTGATGTAGACCCTCGACCCTCGGGCCAAGATCTGCTCAGGATCGTTCTAACTGTCTATGGGTTAAATTTAAATTTTTTTTGTGCTAACGTGTGTTACGACCCGTCAAAATTTATGGCATTTATTTGAAATGAGGTGAAGTGATAGGTAAAGATATTGTTTTTATTGCTAAATATTTCTCTAAAAACAATTTTACCATTCTATTCATAAGGAAGTCGGGGTTTTAAATGGTCGAGATATAGATTTCTTTCTCTTATTGTTTCAAATTTCATTTCTATCTTGCGCAAAGAATATTTTCTTGCCAGGCTAATTTTTGTATGTATACGCATTTTTACTGTAGGAGAGCTAAATCAGAGTCCTTTATCATGGCTCCACGAAAAGCGTCCAAGGTGATTGCTGAGAGTTCAGGGGAAGGCTTAGATACTGTTTCCGATACTTCACCCCAAATTATTGATTATGTCAGGGCCTGGTCATACGTCTCTGAGGTTATTCAATCCAAATTGGTGAATTGTTCAGATGATTCCAGTGATAATGAGAAGGACGATTTGGCCACCAAATACAAAATCATCGTTCAATCAAAGATGCATAAGGCAGTGGCCAGGCCACGACTCCTTCCCTACTATGATATGATTCAATGGGCATTAGATCATGTGGATATCCTAACCAGAACTATTATCAGCGTGCATAAGGTGGCCATTGGGACCTTTAGACCAAAACATTTACCGGTGATGTACCAATTGTTACCAACACTAAACTTCTCACACAATGTCAAGTTTCTGGAAGGTTTTAAGAGGAAAGAATGCGAGAAATACGACAAAAATTTGTCTGATCTAATCAAGGATTGGGTCTCTCACCCTGCAAAGTTCAGGGCGTATGGTAATGGAGTTTATTCAATCTCTTCCCTGGAACCGTAATTTAAATATATAGCAATGATGACCTGTAGGTTGTATGGGAAGGAGGAAACCACACATTGTTTCCTCACGTGGGTGCCTCTAATTCATGCAGTCATTGAAGGTTTTTCCTTCGACTAGTCCAGATTGTTGTCAAACAGTTTAACCAGTCAGATTACTGAATATCAGATGCAGAAGGCGAATGGAAAGGCCGCTTCATTTTTTATGTCCGCCTACATCATGGATGTTGTCTGTTTCATGATGCCTTTCCCTCTAATGAGTTGGCGCTGGAATCCATCTGAGGCTGAGCCTATCCATGTCTACCACTCCAAACTTTGGGAATATAAGGCCACAGAATTTATATACGAAATTTTCAATTGGGTAATGGTACCAATGCATAACTCCATATTCGGCAACCCACCACCCAGGATTTCAGATAGCATCACCACAAACTTGAGAAACATGGTCGAATGGTATGTAGAGGTAAAATTTTCATACATCAGGGCTTTTGGCACCTCTATTCCCCCCTATGCTCTACCATTATTCATACCGGATAGGATGGTTTGTCGCAAAATCGCTAGGCAAACTATGATTGGCGACTTAAGCAAAGAACTTAAAGGATTTTCGAAGAAGGTATGGCCTCCCTTCCCTATTCATTTGAATACATATTCTTTATTAGATTTTGGACACGCAAAAGTCGAGGCAGTAGCTTTGGAGGACATTAAATTGGTCCACATTGAGTTCAAGAAGCACGACCCACATAGGATCGTAGGTAATCACATGGTGAGTTGTTGCCTTAAAATGTATGAACATGAGCATTCACCTCATGACAATATCTTCTGAGGGGTGAGATCCTATGCTGAGGTCCTAAGTTGGATTCAAACCCTGTCGCCCAAGGAGATGGTTGATTTCTTCAAATTTCAAGAACACCGGCGGAGCTGCCTTCCCCCAGTCTTACAGGATAAGAACTCGCCGACTGCAGATGTACAGCAAACGGAAGCCAAGGGATCTAAATATTTAGGACCTGACCAAGAGGAACACCAGGAAAAGAAGAAGCAAATTGGGGGCCCGAAATAGGAAGCCGAGATCTCCAACCCTCCAAGCAAGCCAACCTCGGTCGTTACCCTGGGGAAATTATCCAAGCAAATCAGCAGCCCCATCGTTTATGTTACTCCCCTACAGTCCACAAAGGGGATCCCAGACGCAGGATGGATTTTCGACGAACAACTAACGCCCATAACTGTGGAAGAGTTACCTCTGAACAAATTTTTCTTCTATAAGAATAGAAAGGTCGTTGTGAAACAAGAACTTTATCAAGAAGCAAGCACGGCATCCAAGAAATTTAAAATCCTTGTTGATGGGAGAGCCATGAAAAAATAAGAATTTGCAACTCAGATAGCAGGGACGTTGGGGGATTTTTCTACAACCAACCAATATTCTATCGAGTCCCTAAAAGAACAGTTGAAGTGGAAAAATTGCTTGATCAAAACTTTGGAGGATAAGTTGGCTACAACAGAAGCAGTCGCCAGAGATCAGGCGAACACAGGTATAGAGCTAGCTAGGGCAACCGATCAAAAGGAAATCGAGTGGCTCAAATCCGATATCGAACAGACACAGCAAATGGCTCAGACCAACCAATCACAGATAATCCAACAAGGATAATTGATAGGGCAGTTACAGGCCAAATTAAATTTCACTGAAAGCCAGATGATAGATATCAGGATATTCCAATCCCAAGCCATAGAAATCCGAAAAAGAGTGTCATCAGCTCAACAAGATTTACTTGCTAAAGTGGAAACTATTCAAAACCACTTCCAACTCATTGATCAAGTACTGGAAAACATCTCCTTCAGAGAAAAAGAAGTTGGGGCAGCTCGGGTCATTTTCCAAGAGGCTGTTATAGCCACGACAAAAAGGGAAACGAGCAGTAGTTCCAGGATTTCCATCCCAGAGCAGACCCGAGGTAACATCTTGTTGAAGGCATGGGAGCGTAACATATCAGAAGGCATACAATGAGCTAAAGAGGTAAGAAAATATTTTGAAGAAACTTTCGACTTCATAGATGGGAGGTTGTTGGATCTCAATAGTGAAAATAGCACTGAGGCAATGGGCCAGATTAATATAGTCAAGCACTTGCTCAATATCAAGGAGAGTGAGGAAAGAGAGTTGGCTGAAATATCACAGATAAAAATTGATCACCACAATAGATGAATAAAAATTGATCACCACAATAGAGGTTTTACTAAACTGCAGTAAAAACATTCATCGAATATATATATGTGAAATGAAATTGAATATGAAATCACAGAGGAAACAAACTCATAACACAGTCTTGACGGAATCAGGAATCTTCGGATTTCTTTGTATTAAATTTCAAAAGGATACAGTCTCTATTACAATCGACCAAAAAGGTCCAGCCTCCCCTGCCTCCCAGGGTTTTAGCTAAAGTAGTTGTGAGATATGCACCTTTGGTCATGCCTGTCCCTCTCCATGACATTCCTGAAAATTACATAAAAAACTTACCTAAATTTACAGGGGAAGGGGACTTGACCGTAGCCGAACATATAAACTTCTTTGATCAGTTCGTCGATATCCTGGGCCTCGAACACGAAGACATATATTCGAGGTTGTTTGTTCATACTTTCGAGGGACATGTACGAACCTGGTTTCGAAGTCTACCCGCAGGATCTATATTATCCTATGATGCCCTAGAAGCCTCCTTTCTTAGACAATGCGGAGAAAGGAAATACCATTTTTATTATTTGACAGAGTTCGGATCTTTAAAGAAAAAGACTTTGGAAACTGTTACGGAATTCATTCAAAGATTTAACAAATTATATAATAAGATCCCGGTCGAAGTTAAACCATCCCAACCTGCAACCAAGGTAACCTTTGTGGGAGCCTTCAAACCCGATTTTGCACTTCTTTTGAGAGAAAGGAGGGGAGCTAACCTAACCTGAATGCAATATGATGCCATAGAAATCAAATCTAATATGATGGCTTCTAGCAAGTTGAAAACCAAGGTGGAAATGGGAAACCAAGAAAACAAATGTTTTAGGGAACAAGCGGGATCCTCAGGGTCTAATAGATCCACAGATGACAAAACAGATGATATGGCTAGGATAATTAAGGAGTTATCGAATAAGATTTCTAGAATGGAGCTAGATCAGTCCAAGGCCGATCCTTTCATTAAGACAGAATTCAGAAGAAACCCCAATCCTCAAAATCAACAAAGGCAGATTAAAAATGAAGACCAGAAAATTCAAACCCCTTTAAAAAATGAAAAATTTATAGGAGGAAATGACCTACAAGATTTCAAAGATTTGGATGAAGATGTGATAAATTTGGGTGACGACTTCACATAGCCTTACTTAACTAAATAAGATTACAAGAAGTCCTTGAACACTCAACAATCATCAAATAAAGATGAGGACATAAACAACATCGATGTTTATGTCTATCAAGAAGTAACTGATTCTATAATGGCTAAGGTCCAACTGAGGTATAACCTAAGGTCTAAAAACAAACCTGTGTTGACTCCTCAACCCAAGAAAATTATCCCCAGAGGTGAAGTATACGAGCCCGCCCCAAAAGAGACCGAGACACCTAATAGCAAAATGAAAGGGGCAGACTCACTAGATCCCAAAGTAAAGGAGGTTGAGACCCAAACAAAGGAAACCAAGACAGCTGAAACACATATACCGATAGATAAACGCACGGGGTGATAAATCAGCACAAACAAATAAAATAGAAAAGAAGGAGTCTGGGGTTTCAACCAAAGAAACGGACAAAGGTAGTGGAGGGTTCAGCCTCAAAAATGAGATAAATAAGATAAAAATACCAATCCCTCTTGTGGAATTAGCGAAGAATCTTGTATATCGAAAGCAAATGACCAAAGAGATAGGTTTTTCGGAGCTAGAAAGTCACTCTGACGTGATAAAATTGGAAGATGATAAGCCCAATATCACTTTTGGTCCACATTTCGAGGGTGCTAGAGACACCGTCTCTCCCTTCTATATCACCTTGAATGTGCATGATCGACTGCTACATAACTGCATGTTTGACTCTGGGGCCTCACATAATGTGATGCCCAAAACTATTATGGATAGATTAGGCCTCGAGATCACTAGGCCTTATGGGGATCTCTACTCTTTTGATTCCAAAAGAGTTAAGTGTTTGGGTATGATAAAATATTTAGTAGTCACTCTTGCACAAGTCCCTGTGAAAAGCGTCTTGATGGATGTAGTTATTGCCAATATACCCCCGAAGTATGGCTTACTGTTATCTAGGTCATGGGGAGACAAACTTGGTGGGTCTCTTCAGTTAGACATGACCTACGCCACGATTCTTGTGTTTGGTGGACAACTTACTCAGTTATACAAGGAAACGAGGCTAGCCTACACAGTGAGTGACCCTCAGAATCCTAACAATTATCCTGTTTATATTGCCGACCAAGATCTAGGAAATTGTATTATGTCTTTTGATGATGATGTAAATAGCTGTGCAGAAGAGGATTACTTAGAAAATAATGAATCAGGAAAGACATACGAAAATATCCATAGCACTGGGATTTGGAAAAAAAAATTTACGATGCCCTGTCATGTGAAGGAGCGGGTGCATGAGTACTTTTTGTGGCACCTAAAAATGATTTTGTTATCCCTTTCTCTTACAGGCTTCAGTGGGATATAGAATACACAAATAACGTGTGTGAGTATGAAGCCTTAGTCTTAGGGTTGGAAGCTACCAGGAAGTTAAACATAAAGAACCTAGAGGTTTACGAAGATGCAGAGTTGATAATGAAATAGATAAATAGACAATGCCAAGACAAACACCCAAGATTGAAATCTTACAGAAATTGCGCTTGGGATCTTATGGAAAATTTATTTTCATCAGTAAAGGTTCATTTCATCCCACTGGCCGAAAACCAGCAAGACGATTCACTAGCCAAAGAGGCTTCAACTTTCATACCCCCCACCGCTTTCAAATTAAAGTACCACATAGAGGTAAGGCACAAACCATCCATACCAACAACGTACAACACAGGTAGGTTTTCGAGGATGACGAACAGATCAGAAAGTTCCTAGAAATGGTAGGGGATTTCTCTGAAACCCACATTGACCAGGAGGACCAAAATGATCATACCTGGATTATGCAAGAGGGAGAGGAGCCTTAGGAGTTCCGAGAAAAAATTGCTAACCATTGCATGTTGGTTTTAAAGAACAATCAGATTCCAAAGGGACTAATCCCCCTGGAGAGACTGTTCGATCAGAATGATATGCCCTTAAAATCCACTCTGCAACCCCAACCAGAAGAGGTTGAATACTGCGACGTAGGGACCAAAGAGGATCCTAGGATGGTTAAAATATCAAAGTACCTTCTTCCCGAGGTAAAAAATAGGTATAAAGAATTACTCAGGCGATATAAAGACATTTTCGCTTGGTCTTACGAAGAACTGAGAACCTACGACACCACTGTGATCGAACAAAAGATACCCCTGAACCCTGGTGTCAAACCCTTTAGACAAAAACTTAGACAAATCAACCTTATCTTATTTCCCATGGTCGAAAGGGAAGTTAAAAATCTCTTGGACGCAAAAATAATAGTACCACTGAGATACTCCGATTGGGTAGCAAACCTTGTCCCAGTTAGAAAGAAGAATGGGGAGATTAGACTGTGTGTTGATTTTAGAAATATAAATAAGTCCTCCCTCAGGGACAACTACCCTCTACCCAAAATGGATCACGTATTATAAAAGGTAGTTGGGGCAAATAGGATGTCGATGATCGACGAGTTCTCCGAGTACAATCAAATTGCTGTAAATGAACATGATAAAGAAAAAATAGCCTTCACGACCCCTTGGGGTACATTTTGTATGATAAGATTCCTTTTGGTCTAATGAATGCAGGTTCCACCTTCCAATGTGCTATGGATATCGCTTTCATCAGCGAAAGAGACAAGCTCGTGGTTATCTATCTCGATGATCTAACCGTTTTTTCTAAATATGACGAGGATCATTTGATACATGTCAAGCAGATGTTTGAAAAATGTCGTAGGTTTGGTTTGTCTTTGAACCCCAAAAAGTATCACTTTTCCATGCAAGAAGGTAAACTCTTAGGCCATATTGTGTCTCGAGACGGAATTAAAATTGATCCTAGCAGGGTTGAAGCAATAGACACTATAAATATTCCTCGAAATGTAAAAGAAATTCAGTCATTTTTAGGAAAAATAAGTTTTTAGAGGAGATTTATCCAAAACTTTGTTGAAATTGTGAGATTGATCACAGATATGCTAAAGAAAAACAACGAAGTGAAATGGACAGTAGAAGCCAAAGCATCATTCGCACACATCAAGAAGGTTATCAGCGAAGCACCTGTACTGGCAAGCCCTGATTATCTGAAGGATTTTCTTATTTTCTCATTTGCCTCCGAACATACACTTGTTGCGGTACTCCTCCAGAAAAATGAAGAAGGTTTCGAGCAACCAATAGCCTTTTTTAGCAAAAGTCTTAGAGACATTGAACTCAAATACGATATAATGGAAAAACAAGCATATGCTATGGTGAAATCATTAAAGGCTTTCAGAACTTATGTGTTGCATTCCAAGGTAATCGCGTACGTACCCACCAGCTTTGTAAAAGACATTTTGGTTCAGTCCAACAGTGATGGCAAAAGGGGATGGTGGCTCGCTAAAATCCAAGAATTTGATCTGGAGATAAAACCGACAAGACTAGTAAAGGGAAAAGGTTTGGCTAAACTCTTAGCTGAATCAAATTTCAGAGCCCTCGGTATAAATGGCCTACAGGAATGTGAGGAGAGTGTGGACATAAACGAGCTCGATGGGCAAACAAGTGCAATTAGAATCGAAGAGAAGTTTGCCTCATCTGATTGGTACAAAAACATAGTGTCTTACCTACTGACCTTGAAATGCCTGAATGATTTATCCCCATCCAAAGCTAGGATGCTAAAACTGCATGCAGTCAAGTACTGTATATCTGAAAGTCAATTGTATTGGAAGGACCCACTTGCCTTCCTGTTGGTTTGTTTGGTTGAATCAGAAACAGAGAAGGTCATAAGTGAATTTCACGAAGGAGTGTGCGGGGGACATCACGCTTGGAGGGAAACAGCTTATAAAATCCTGAGGGCAAGGTATTATTGGCCAAAACTTTTCTCAGATGTCAATACCAAAGTCAGAACCTGCAACCCTTGCCAATTGTTCGCAAGCAAGCATAAACTCCCAACGCTACCGTTGGTCCCGGTCAAGACAGAAGCCCCTTTTCAGCAATGGGGACTAGATTTTATGGGCGAAATTAACCCCCATTCTAGCGCTCAACACAAATATATCCTGACTGTTACCCATGATTTTGGTCCTCATGATGATATATTAATGATGGTGTACTCAGGCTCTTCATAAGAACTTTCTCCTGAGAAAAAGTTACTTTCATCTCTTCCAGAAAACTCATTTTTGAAGACTGTTCGCAGGTTGCTAGTATATTTGGGTGTGAGAATGCCTAATTATCGCAGGCTGCCTTAAGCTAGGGTGTGAACTTCTCACACTATGTTGAACTTCTAGGGTGCGAACTCTTCCTAAAGCATGGAAAAAGATGAATTCTCGATGTTTCTAGAAGGGAATCTTCTAGAAGGATGGGTTGGCATTCGAATGGTTATCCTAATACTGGACTCCCTGATATTTTGGGATCATTCTTATCCAAGTAACTAATTCATTCTCTCCTATATATTGAGAGAATTCTCATGGAAAAGTTTAAGCAAGATTCATTGGAGAATTGGTGAAAGAATTGTGTGAAGGACTGAAGCTTGTACAACAGCTTGGAGACTCTAGCAAGTCTATCAAGAGGATTTGATTTTCTTCATGCAAGGATTGAGAAAGTGTGTGTGTCAGAGCCAAGAGCCATCGAAAGGAAGTTTGCAACATCAAGGCTCAGGTTGTAATATTTACTTTCCATTAATATGATACAGTGGCATGTCCCTTTCACATAAAGCTAATATCACTTTATTGTGTAATTCCTTGATCATACACATAGGTTGACTGTTGAATATATTGTGTTATCTTCACTTTGGTTGGTTTGTGTTGTCTTGGTCTGGACTTCATGAGAGAACTGGAGTGAAGTTGGAGCAACAAAGACCCTAGGAAGCGATAATAAGGTATGTTACTTGTTTCTTCCTCCTAGTTAATTCAATGGTCAAAACCTAGGGAAAGAGTCATGTCCTGTCCTATTTTGTTCTAGATCCAGGTGGATCTAGGGAGATCAGTTAGTGTCTGCACCTACCGATTAGTCCGATAAAAAAATTGGCGACTCAACTGGGGAGATGTTGTGCTTCGTAGTATTAAAAAGCAGTTGACCCAGTGCAGACGAGGTGACCTGAAGCAATTCGGGTATGGATCTTTGTTGGTGTCCTTCTTCCTTGAGAGGGTCCCATTATTGAGGCTGTAGGTTGAGTGGAATATACCGGGTCCCAGGGATCCAAGGATGTTGAGATGGTGTCGGCTCATGGCCCGGCATGTAGCAAGACCGATCATCAAGTATGATGATACTTTCTTTGACTGGCTTCAACCACAGTTGTTGATGGTTGATGACTATGCTTATGCTGGGTTGGATTTCCGAGGAGATCCAGATTTGGTACTGCCAGAGGACGCTCAATGGGGGGACCTTGGTAAGAATTTTTCTTTTTAAATGTTTTGTGAATTTTTATCATATTCAAATGTTTTTTTTTTATGTGTTCGTCCAAAGACTAATACAAAATCGTTTGTTGATGTCACAGATGTTGGACCTTACAGACCTCCTGGTACTTCTCCCATTCAGCGGTGAGGAGAGGTAGTGGCAACGCCACAATATGCTGAGGATTATCAAGTGGTGGAACAAAATCTGGAGGGCTTAACTGCAGATATTCCAGACATGACTCTAGAAGAGGTTCCACGATGCGATCAGCGTCATACTGTAGGAGTATCAGGGTCCATGAGTGGACTACTCCGTAGGGTTTCTCGGGCAGTCGTGTGTTACCGTGAACATCATCCATGACGTCACTATGTAGAAGATATGAGCTTCAGATTTTGACATTTTGGTCTTTGGAAAACCTTTTTGTAAAAAACTCTTTTGATCGTTATATATACAGACGGCTTCTACCGGTTTACCTTATATTGTGTGAATATTAATGTGATTGATTTATAAATGATTCAAATGTCTGTCCAATACATAATTAGCCAATGCATCTGTTAATGTATTTAGACATATAGGAATATGTTGATATTCAATGTGATCAAAATAACGTTCCAAGAGGCGAATTCGCAAATACACTCATAACAAAGTAGGTTTTTGAATAGAGTATACATTACTT
The DNA here is from genome assembly GCA_009831015.1 of Picea engelmannii. Taxonomy (NCBI): domain Eukaryota; kingdom Viridiplantae; phylum Streptophyta; class Pinopsida; order Pinales; family Pinaceae; genus Picea; species Picea engelmannii. The sequence continues at coordinate 1,932,658 of ML776555.1, read as the reverse complement.
AACTGTAGTACTACAAGCTGTGAATCAAGTTGCACAACCAAATGACGAATTCCGAGAAAGATAGCATCAACCAATAATTCAATAACGGCGTTATACTCTGTAATGTTTTTGGTCACACGACCGAGGCACACACCTCATAAGGAGACAAGTTCGTTTGTAGGGGCGTAAATTGCCCATGCAGCAGAAGCAAGGTTCTGAGTACTACGACTAGCGCCATCAGCGAAGCCAATATAGGGTAGCGAAGACTCCGACATTTGGAAATCAAACACAACATCACATAAGGGCAGAGACCGGATAATGACAAAAGAAAACTAAAGTAACACACAAGAAGTATGATACAATAAAAATACAAGTACTTGTGCACAGATGATTTTATGCATAGTACTTCTTCAAGTACAACCCATTCCTGGGTTCACTCAAAGGGATACCATCGTAATCTACCAACTCATAAGCTCCTTTTTCCAACACTCGTCAAACGATATAAGGACCTCGCCACATGGGTTCGAATTTCCCAGCTCCTAACATATCTCGATCTTGTTCATAGAGAAGAACAAGATCACCTTTGGAAAAAATGCGAGGCTTGACATGCTTGTCATATTGGGCTTTGAAACGCTTTTTCTGAGCTTCGATAACTAGAGTGGCATCTCATCGAGTTTTGTCTAAGCGCATAAGATACAATAGACATTCTTCCTCAGCAGAAGTGTTGGGTAGGAGTTCAATAGCTAGTTTCAAAGAAGGTATCTCACATTTGATAGGGAGAATGGCTTCCACACCATAGACTAACTGAAAAGGTGTAAACCCAGTAGCGGACTTGACGGATGTCTGGTATGCCCACAATGTTGAAAACAACATTGTGTGCCAACTTGTTTTATGAATCCCTATCATTCGTCGGAGCATAGTTATGAGAAATTTGTTAATTTCTTCGACTTGGCCATTGGCTTGCGGATAATAGGGCGTTGAGTTATCATGGCGAAGACCCAACTTTTCAGTAAGTTCAGACATCATAAAATTCCTAAAGTGGCTACCGTGATCAGTGACGATATCTTGGGGAACACCAAAACGAGCTATGATGTGATTAAAAAGAAACAATGCTACTGTCTATCCAGTGTTGTCAAATGTCGGCATCGCCTCGGCCCATTTCGTAAAGTAATCAATGGCTACAATGATGTAATCATGCCCCCTAGCTGAGTGAGGGTGACATGTCATGAAATCGATGCCCCATTTCGAAAAGGGACCAACTGAGACCACGGGGTGAAGAGGAGTAGGATGTGACCAAATTTTCTGATTATAGGCCTGGCAGGCATGGCATTTCTGAACGGCGATGATGCAGTCGTTAAACAAAGAAGGCCAAAAATACCCTGCGCGTAAGATCTTTTGGGTAGTAGCATACCTAGACATATGACCACCACATGCTCTGGAATGGCAGTCATTCAAATCTTTCTCGGCTTCATCGAACGTGAGACAACGTCGAAAAACAGATTCAATCCCCCGGTGATAAAGAGTATCCCCAAGGATAATGTATTTATGAGCTTGATAGCGTATGCGACATCGTTCAGTACTAGACAAAGTAGGTCGAAAATTCTGGGTTTGGAGATATATAATGATATCCCCATACAAAAGATCATTAGTGCTAATAAGGAAAAGAGATTCATCGGGTAATGAATCAACTGTTATATTTTCCGTTGCCGAATGGGGAAAGTCGCATATCAACTCAGCAAAAACTAAGGACTTCTTGGACTTGGCGTGGTCGAATTCCAAGTCAAACTCCTGGAGTATCACAATCCATTTGGAGTATTTTCCCCCTAGCAATTGACATGTCAAAATATGTTGCATAGGGTTGCAATGGGAAATCACTGTAGTCTTGCATGAGAGGATATAGTGCCGGAAGCGTTGAACGTCGTGAACAACAACCAAGGCCAATTTCTCGACATGTTGATACTTAATTTCAGTCGGCGTGAGACTTCGACTCAAGTAGTAAATAACATGTTCATCATGAGCATCATCCTCTTGAACGAGAACCATGCCAATGGTGTAATCCGAGGCAGCAAGGTAAAGGAAATAATCACGACTGTAATCAGGGGGGAAGAGAAGCAGAGCTCACATTAGTGACAACTTCAAAGCTTCAAAATCATTGTTGGCAATGGTATCCCAAACGAACTCGGAATCCTTCTTTAATAGCTGCGTAAATCCACGAGTTATCTCGGCATAATTTGGGATAAAATGACGAAGAAAGTTTGCTTTCCCCTGCAAACTTTGTAACTGGTGCAGTGTAGAAGGAGGAGGGAGATTAAGGATCGCCTCAACCTTCAAAGGATCCACCCTGATCCCTTGACACGAAACGATGAAACCTAGAAGACGACTAGATTCCACACAGAAAACACACTTGTGAGGATTCAAACGTATACGGTAGAACCGACAACGAATGAAAATGGCTCGGAGATGAGCGGGGTGATCGACTCTGCGCATAGAATGAGTGGGTAAATCGTCCAAATAGGGTTGAACGATGTGCTTGATATCATGAAAAGCGTAAGACATAGCGCGTTGAAAAGTTGCGCCAACATTCTTAAGACCGAAAGGAAGTTTCCTATAGGCAAAAGTACCCCAAGGACAAATAAAAGAAGTCTTATGTTGATCCTCGGGAACGATGTTAATTTGATTATAGCCAGAGAAACCATCCATGAGAGAGAATATTTCGCTTCCGACGCAGTCATCGACAATTTGATCGACGAAAGGGGTGGGAATGTTGTCTTTTGGACAAGCTTTATTGAGATCCCTATAATCAACACATACATGAATCGAACCATGTTTCTTGTCAATCGGGACAAGATGGGAAACCTAATCTGTGAGAGCCACCGGATAAATAAAGTTGGCTTTCAGAAGTTTCTCGACTTTGAGCTTTATAGAAACCGCTTTACGTGGGTGAACTAGATGAAGGCATTTTCGGACGGGTTTAGCATCAGGATATGTCTTAATTTCATGTATCACAATTTTAGGGTCGATACCTAGCATTTCTTCATAACTCCAGGCGAAGATGTCACGAAACTCTTTAAACAGGGATGTATAGGTGACGATTTCATCAGGAGAACACGAAGCTCCAATATGGACATTTTCGACGATTCCGGGTTTAATGGATATGTCAATGGGAATCATGGGCGAGATATTACTTAAGTTCCCTTCAGCAAACACATCGTGTGTAGTCTTGGGAACAGTCGATATGACAACAACGGTCGACGGAGTCGAAATCCGTTGGTAGTTCTCAAGAGTGTGTTGCTCCAGAAAGAGGATAGAACGATGATGCCCATCGTCCCAAGGGGTGTCCTCCATGACGGACATGATCATCTTGTCAGTCGAAAAAATAACATGAAAAGGATCAGGAGACAACTCATCAAAGAGAAGGGGTATAAGGTGTTGTTGATTGAATGGCCTAATAGGCAGACTCAACCGGACTTAACGGCATTTCGTCGCCAAAACGAAAATGATCTCCGGGGGTAGTGACTATCCAAGGGTCGTGAGACACAGTAAGTTCGTGAGGCAAAGTCGAGATCATGTTGATGGAAACAACAGACAGGCGTGGAACATCAGGCGGTGGAATGGGGAAAGTACCCATTAACGAGGAGTCCTTTAGAAGGCCTACACCGACGTTCTCATGACCTAGAGGGGTTTTAGCAATAAACGGTACGTTGCCAGTACGGGTATCAAAATTGAAGAAGGCAAGTTGGTCTATAGTAATAAACTTTCCTTGATGAGGGAAACGTACTACACGGAAAAGTGTCGACACGACTGCACGCATGGAATCAATTCAGCTGCGTCCAAGCAGAAGATTATAATCAAGAGGAGCGTCAAAGAATTCCACTTCAACTTGAACCGTTTTACCTTCTAGCGTGATAGGAAATGAAGGAAGAACACTGTAGGGCTTAAAACCAGAGCCATTGAAGGCTTTAAGAGTGTTTTGTGATTCATTCAAAGAAGGAGAGCCAATGGCTTTCCAGCAAGCAAGAGACATGACACACATTGAGGCACCCTCATTGATAATGGTTCGGCAAATGTTCTTTTCAGAGACAACAACTTGAATCTGGAATGAGAGTTGAGGGGGTAACCTTGGAATGTGATCTTCCAAATCAAATACTATTAAATTCGTATCCGTTGGGTCAATTCCACCGATAGATTTCAAAAGGGTCCCAAAAGTCGGTTTTAATCCATGATCCCTGTGTTTCAAATCCCATATCTCTCTTTGTCACCCTTTTTTTGTCCGCAGACTTACCTTCTTAAAAAACCAAGCATCTTTCTAGGTTCCATACATAGGGAGAAGAGATTACATTTTATCTTTGGAAGCTGTAAAGCAGATTTTAGAAAGTAAGTCAGTCTTCACAACTCCTCAGTCTCTTACTAAACAAAGTTATGCATAGGTTGATCCTGACTCTTCTAGGTTTTTTAACAGTTTCGAAGGATTGAGGCTTGCTCGAAGGAAGGCCCCTGGAAGTAATATTTCCCTTTTTTCCCTATGGGCTAAGGTGTTTTGAAAGTTAAGGGAAGGTTGGTACCGAGTAATCAAAGCAAGTTGACAGACCTCCACTGCAAATACTACACTGATATAATCCCTCATACAAACTGATTGCCCCCACTTCGTGTTCTAAAAAGTAAATTGTAAGACAGATGGTGAAAGGAAATTCATATTTGATTTCCCCCATCTAGTCCAAAGAGACGATGAAAGGAAATTCAGAAATGATTTCCCTTGTCTCAGCATTTAAATGCATAAATATATTTCGAAGTGGTGAAAGGAAATTCAGTAAAAAGGGCCAGATAACTTCACCAGGGTACTGAACATGCTAGCTAGCAGTGAAGCAATATCTGATATATCTGTAAGGCTGTTATACATGAATCTCACTCTACTTTGGTAATCAACTTTCTCGAAACCGGATATGCATCCTAAGTTCAGACAGGGCTCCCCGATTAAAAACATGTAATAAACTTCATTTGATGCAAGCCAAAAGCCACAAAATCTGTTGGATTTCCTAGGATTGTTTTGATTGTCTTAAGGCAGACCTCAATTCAGTAACGAGAGAGAGAAATTCATGAAAGAGGCTGCAGCTGAGTTTGAAACGCATTTGAGGGTTGAAAACCTTTTCAGAAGTAAAATATGAAATCTCTTCTTCCCTCTGTATCCCCTTTCCTTAAGAAAGTTTCACAGAAATAAAACCAATGACTCCATTGACCCAATACAGACACGTGGTCTACTATTCTTCCCATCTCATAGGAAGACGAGATCCCTAGTTGGAGCCTATGTTGGAGCCGCCTTTCTCAACTAGTTTAAATGTAATTCTTAAAATCAAAGGTTGGCCTTTAATTTGTCTTTTACTTCGTGACCTTTACCCACTGAAAATCTCAGTAGTCCTGATATGCGAAGTGGCGATGGCCATTGTACTCCTAAGCCATTTCCATTTAACCGTTAAATGATATTTTTCACTTTTATGTACCTCGGGATATCGTGTTTCGATAGTTACAAGTCACATGGTTTCCAAACCCCGATGCGCGAAGTCGCGAAACAACCGTGAAAGCTTACCCAGATTAGCGCTGAGAGTAAAGTTCTTTAAACCTTGGTTAAGTGCTGTCGGGATTTTGCGTCTCGGTGATTTCTCTCCCCAAAATTCTTACTGTCATAACTCCGATAGGCGAAGTTGCGAGATAGTTTCAAAAGTCACCCGAGTTAGTGTCAGGGGTAAGTCGTTTTAAACCATAATTAAACAATGTCGGGGTTTCGCAACTCGGCTTTCACTCTTCCAAGAAACTATACCTTTGTATTCCTAAGTTGTGAAATCAAGATATTAATTAAACACTGATTAATTAAACACTTAATATGGATCACGTTTCTAATTAACTAGATCGCGTCATCGTGATCTCGGGTTTTAGGAGCTCGAAGGATAGGAGTGAAATCTCCCGATACGGCAAACGCTGAAAAGGGTGATTAAAGTTTAAAGAAAACCTAATTAAAGAAGCTAAGCTAGATTAATCGGTGCATTAATATGAATAGTAACACGCACCATCTACGAGTTAAATTTAAATGTTTTTTGCGCTAACGTGTGTTACAACCCGTCAAAATTTATGGCATTTATTTGAAATGAGGTGAGGTGATAGGTAAAGATATTGTTTTTATTGCTAAATATTTCTCTAAAAATGATTTGACCGTTCTATTCATAAGGACGTCGGGGTTTAAAATGGTCGAGATATAGAGTTCTTTCTCTCATTGTTTCAAATTTCATTTCTATCTTGCACAAAGAAGTTTTTCTCGCCAGGATAATTTTTGTATGTATACGCATTTTTACTATAGGAGAGCTAAATCAGAGTCATCTATCATGGCTCCACGAAAAGCATCCAAGGCTATTGCTGAGAGTTCAGGGCAAGGCTCAGATACTGTTTCTGATACTTCACCCCGAAGTATTGATTCTATCAAGACCTGGTCATACGTCTCCGAGGTTCTTCAATCCGAATTGGTGAACTGTTCAAATGATTCCAACGATAATGAGAAGGATGCTTTGGCCACCAAATACAAAATCGCCATTCAAGAAGAGATGCATAAGGTAGTGGCTATACCATGACTCCTTCCCTACTATGATATGATCTTATGGGCATTAGATCATGTGGATATCCTGACCAGAACTATTATCAGTGAGCAGAAGGTGACCATTGGGAGCTTCAGACCAGAACATTTGCAAGTGATGTACCAATTGTCACCCACACCAAACTTCTCACACAATGTCGAGTTTCTGGAATGTTTTAAGTAGAAAGAATGCGATCAATATGGAAGAAATTTGTTTGATCTGATCAAGGATTGGGTCTCGCACCCCGCAAATTTTAGGGCGGACGGTAATGGAGTTTATTCAATCTCTTCCCTGGAACTGCAATTAAAATATATAGCAATGATGACCTGTAGGTTGTATGGGAAGGAGGACACCACACATTGTTTCCTCCCGTGGGTGCCTCTCATTCATATAGTCACTAAAGGCTATTCCTTTGACTGGGCCAAATTGTCGTCAGACACTTTAACCAGTCGAATTACTGAATATTGGATGCAGAAGGCGAATGGAAAGGCCGCTTCATTTTTTATGTCCGCCTACATCATGGATGTTGTCTGTTTCATGACGCATTTCCCTCTAATGAGCTAGAGATGAACTCCATCTGAGGCTGATCCTATCCATGTCTACCACTCCAAACTTTGGGAATATAAGGCCACAGAATTTATATATGAAATTTTCAATTAGGTATTGGTACCAATGCATATCTCCATCTTCGGTAACCCACCGCCCAGGATTTCAGATAGCATCGCCACCAACTTGAGCAACATGGTCGAATGGTACATAGAGGCGAAATTTTCATACATCATGGTTTTCAGCACCTCTGTTCCCCCTTATGCTCTACCATTATTCATATCAGACAGGCTGGTTTGTGGTGAAATCACTAGGCAAACTATGATTGGCGGCATAAGCAAAGAGATTAAAGGATTTTCACAGAAGGTATGGTTGTCCTTCCCCATTCATTTGAATACATATTCTTTATTAGATTTCAGACATGCAAAAGCCGAGGAAACAACTTTGGAGGACATTAAATTGGTCCACATTGAGTTCAAGAAGCACGACCCACACAGGATCGTAGGTAATCACATGGCGAGTTGTGGCCTTAAAAAGTTTGAACATGATAATTCACCTCATGACGACATCTTCCAATGGGAGAGATCCTATACCGAGGTCCTAAGTCTGATTCAAACCCTGTCGCCCGAGGAGATGGTTGATTTCATCAAATTTCAGGAACACCGACGAAGCTGCCTTCCCCCAAACTTATAGGGTAAGAACTCGCTGACTGCAGATGTACATCAAGCGGAAGCTAAGGGATCTAAAGATTCAGGACCTGACCAAGAGGAACACCAGGAAAATAAGAAGAAAATTGGGGGCTCGAAACAGGAATCCGAGATCTCCAACCCTCCAAGAAATCCAGCCTCGGTTGTTACTCCGGAAAAATTGTCCAAGCAGATCAGCAGCCCCATCGTTTTTGTTACTCCCCTACAGTCCAGAAAGGGAATCCCAGATGCAGAACGGATTTTCAGCGAAGAACTAATGCCCATAATTGTGGAAGAGTTACCTCCAAATGAATTTTTCTTCGATAAGAAGAGAAAGGCCATTGTGAAATAAGAACTTTATCAAGAAGCAGGCACGACAACCAAGAAATTTAAAATCCTTGTTGATGGGAGATCCATGAAAAAAGAGGAATTTGCAACTTAGATAGTAGGGATGTTGGGAGCTTTTGCTACAACCAACCAATATTCTATCGAGTCCCTAAAAGAACAGTTGAAGCGGAAAAATTGCTTGATCAAAACTTTGGAGGATAAGCTGGCTATAGCAAAAGCAACCGCCAGAGATCAGGCAAAAATAGGTATAGAGCTAGCTAGGGAAACCGATCAAAAGGAAGTCGAGCGGCTCAAATCCGATCTTGAACAGACACAACAGATGGCTCAGACCAGCCAATCACAGATAAGCCAACAAGGAGAATTGATAGGGAAGTTACAGGCCAAATTAAATTTCGTTGAAAGCCAAATGATAGATATCGGGATATTCCAATCCCAAACCATAGAAATTTGAAAAAGAGTGTTGGCAGCTCAACAATATTTACTTGCTAAAGTGGAAATTATTCAAAACCACTGCCAACTCATTGATCAAGTACTGGAAAACATCTCCTTCAGAGAAAAAGAAGCTGGGGCTGCTCGGGTTGTTTCCCAAGAGGTTTTTATAGCCATGACAAAAAAGGAAACAGGCAGTAGTTCCAGGCTTTCCATCCTAGAGCAGACCCGAGGTAACATCTTGTTGAAGGCATGGGAGCGTAACATATCAGAAGGTAGACAATGAGCTAAAGAGGTAAGAAACTCTTGTGAAGAAACTTTTGGCTTCATAGATGGGAGGTTGTTGGATCTCGATAATGAAAACAACACTGAGGCATTGGGCTAGATTAATATAGCCAAGCACCTACTCAATATCAAGGAGAATGAGGAAAGAGAGTTGGCTGAAATATCACAGATAACCCAGACGGATATAATCCAAGTAGATAAATGGCTAATAAAACCAAGTGTACATTTATGTTCTATCAACGTCAAAGACCAACAGGTAGAAGGAAATTTGCCGCAATTAGTGAAGGATTATTACACTTTTGAGGCAAATAATCAAACAGAACCTTCCAGGTTGATAGCCCAGTTGGTGGAGAGGTGTGTCACTTGCACCGAGCATGCGAAGGGGTAGGTTTCATGTATCAAAAAATGACAAGTGTCTGTCTATTATATTTTTAGAACTCGAAGAGAAAATAAAGGAAGGTGTTCCATTTACTCGAAAGAAGGACAGAGACGAAGAATTGAAACATTTAATCTCCTTTTTTGTAACCAAAAAAAATCCTGGAACGATCTAAATTCCAACATGTAGAAGTTTGTATAAATATGAAATTAGAATAAAGAAAAGAGGTTGGACCTTCTTGGTCGATTGTAATAGAGACTCTCTCCTTTTGAGATTTAATACAAAGCAATCCGAAGATTCCTGATTTCGTCAAGACTGTTTTATGAGTTTGTTTCCTCTGTGATTTCATATTCAATTTCATTTCACATATATATATCTGATAAATGTTTTTACTGCAATTTAGTAAAACCTCTACTGTGGTGATAAATTTTTAGTCGTCTATATCGTTTACATTTTTTCCTCTGTATCAGCTATTAGCAGGTACAATACCTGTGAACTCTTTAGATCTTCATATTTAATGCTTCGTCAGATTTCTCCTTATCTTTTTCTTCTTCTGTTTACAGGGTGAGATTCTCCCTTGATAGGAGCCTCGCATTATAGACAGCTTAATGTTTTTCTCACATTTCACACACCATTTATTTAAAAGATAACTCAGTTATGAGAAAAGGCCTTTGGTTTTCACTTTATCTTCAAATATCGGATTCAAATTTCTCTTTTATACGATCAAATTGATAAAACATTAAAAATTATCTGAAAATGATAAAGGCTTGTATTCTTGAAATTATTTGCAAGTTTTATTTTAGTGTTTTTATGCAAAAGGATCAATTTTGCAAACATAAATTTTATAGAAAATTATACATTCAAGATGCAATAATAACCAGCAAAATACAGTGAACGGTAAACACATAACACAACAAATGATAAAGGAGTTCACCCCTCTCTTGGGCTACATCTCCTGGTTCAGCTTCCAATGGATCTTTTATATTATTTTATCAAAGTGCTAAAATATGTTCTTTACAATGCTCTAAATTCCAAATAGATGGCTCAAATGGATTCAGAATGTCCAAAAACCCCTAGCTGGGCTTTTTCGACACCTGATTTGGCCAAAAATTGAAGAAGATAGGCTTCCTGGAAGTTCCCCTTCAAACTTGTTGTCTATGGATCGCCAAATTGCACCTCTGTGTGTCCAACCTAGCCTCTACGCTCATTTTCGTGCTAAAACCTAGCACCATATGCATAACCAAAAAACTGCACAAACTGTAGGACGATTAGGGAACCTAGCCCCCTAACCGCAAGCCGTTGGGCATATGGGTCATATGACTGCGCACAAAAAAGGGCTAAACTCAAATCAAATGAACAACCGACAAGTGTCGGAATGTGGATTAAACTGTTAGTAATTTTTAAACTCTCTCACAATGTGTTAACCACCGGTCATATGTGTTTACACCGAAACCGCGGGCTGGGGCTTAGCCCCCACGCCGAAATATGCTATAATTCAAACTCAAATAAATTTAAACACATATATATTATAAGAACTAATGCGTGGGCTATTAGTAGCCCATGTTCTGTGAAGGTGTTCCACCTTGGTAGGAGGTCTAGGGTTCGATCTCCATGGACTCCATATAATTTTGAATGACCAATCAAAAAATGGTGCCACGTGGCAGCCCATGTCTAGGCCACGTGGCACCATCCCACTTGCCAAATACATGCCACGTGTTAAGAAATGATTTGACCACCAAACTACCAACTTTCCACCAACTCAGCCCTTCCATGTCAGCGTATGACCCTGCCACATCATCGTACGACCATGCCACGTCAACAATCGTACGAACTGTACGGACTATACAGTCAACAATTTTTTTTTGCCTGTTTGACAATTTGAACAGAACGTGATATCTCACTCATCCAATGTCCATTTGAACCCGTTTGAGTTGTGTTGGGTTCTTGACAACGAGGCCTACACACCTGTTCGATTTGAAGAAATTCCAAGCACTTTGAATTTTGAGCAAAATTTGATCCCCTGGATCACACCTCCCCATTGGAAAACTTTTGGACCTCCAAAAGGCTATTTTCAGTCTATCTGAAGATGAGGGTATAGTTCCCTCACCTTCCCAACCTCAATCCACTTGGATTTTCTTGGATTTGGGCCTTTAATACCAATTCAGAGATATTCCACATTTCCTCATTTTGAAGTTCTCATTCTCCTGTCAAGGATTGTGTGTTCATGCAGTTCTGTAAGATATTCTTGGGAGAAATCATCTATAGAAGGAATCTAAACATGTTCTCCTTGATCATCAATCAAAGGAGGCTCATATAATTTCAAATTCTCAACATTAACAACTGCATACATTTTCATATAAGGAGGCAAATCCAAACAGAAGGCATTGTTACCAATCTTGTCAAGAATCTTGAAAGGACCATATCTAATTGGTTTCAGTTTTTTACCTTCTCCTTTAAGCCTCTCCTTACTAATGTAAAGACAAAATTCATCTCCAACTTGGAAACTGTGATCAATACGATGCTTTCCATGTCTTGTCTTGTACTTGACTTGAGTCTTTTCCAACTGTTCTCGTACCATTTGATGTATCGACTGAATTTGTTCAATGAACTTTTCTGCCCTATCAATGTCATATTGACCATCAATAGCAATATCTTTCCCAAAGATAAAATCTAAAGGAGATTTGGGAAAATATCCAAAACATGCTTCAAATGGCAATGTTTGAGTTGAAGAGTGCTTAGCCCGGTTGTAAGCATGTTGAATGTAGTGTAAATGCTCATCCCAAAGTTTAGGATGCTTGCTGCTATAACCAAGAAGAATATTCACCATTGTTCTATTGACCACTTCTGTTTGACCATCGGTTTGCGGATGAAAATTCGTTCTCTTTTTTAGTTTGGTGTCCATGAGTGCCCATAAACTTGACCAAAAGTTCCCAATAAATTGAGAATCTCGATCATAAATAATGGATTTAGGCAATCCAAAATGTACCCAAACATGCTGAAAGAACATTCGTGTTGTTTTCTCAGCTGTAACCTGCTTCTTACAAGGCATCAAAATACAAATTTTTCTAAATTGATCAACCACAACATAAAGATAATCATGATTTTTTTTAGACATAGGTAGACCTCCTACAAAGTCCATGGAAATACTTTCCCAAGGACAAGAAGGAACCGAAAGTGGAGTATACAAACCCAAATTTTTGTTGCTAGGTTTGCTTGTGGCACATAACGAACATCCTCGAACATATCTTGAAACACTTTCATTCATTTTAGGCCAATAGCAGTACCTTTGCAAATTAGCCACCATCTTGCCTACACCAAAGTGACCAGCAATAAGAGAACAATGGGCTTCTCTTATTATGTTGATTATTTCACCCTGTGGAACACATAGCTTGCCAAGATGATACAAAAGATTATCATGCACATGGTAATCCAATTCCTCAACATGGTTAGAATGACACAAAGTTGCATATACTTCTTTAAAATCAGCATCTAAAGCATATTTCTCAACATAACTCTCATGCATGATAGGACTATGCTTAAGAATAACTGAAGCACTAATAATAGGCCTTGAAAGATTATCAGCAACTTTGTTATAAATGCCCTTCTTATACCTTATGACCAAGTGAAATTGTTGTAGAAAACCCATCCATCCGAAGTTCCTTGCTTGTTGTAGCTTTGTTTGTGATTGTAAGTATTGCAGTGGTTGATGATCTGTGTGGACAACGGTTTCTTTCCCTAACAAATAATGTTTCCATTTTTTCACACTTTGCACCAATGCATACAACGCCTTATCATAAGTAGGATAGTTAATCACGGCACCATTAAAAGTTTCAGAATGAAAACAAATGGGCTTACCATGTTGTAACAAGACTGCTCCCATTGCATAATTGCTTGCATCAATTTGGATTTCAAAAGGTTGCCTCAAATTCGGAAGTGCAAGAACTGGGGCTGAACTGATTCTCTCCTTCAAAGTATCAAAAGCCTTTTGTTGCTTGCCTCCCCATTGGAAAACTTTCTTGATGCTTGTCACTGCATGTGATGGAGCTGCAATTGAAGAAAAGTTAGCAATAAACTTTCTCCAATATTGGGTTGCTCCCAAAAAACTTCTTACCTCTGTCACATTGTTAGGTTTGGGCCATTCCAATATGACTTTGACCTTGGAGGGATCAATTTTCAATTCACCTCCACCAACAATATGCCCCAAGTAGATAAGTGAAGTTTTTCCAAACTCACATTTAGACATCTTCAAAAACAACTTTTCTTTTCTCGAAACATCTAAAACTTGCTTTACATGCTTAACATGCTCTTCATGAGATTTGCTAAAAATCAAAATGTCATCCAAGTAGACAATAACACAATCATCAAGAAAAGGCATTAAGACATCATTCATAACTCTCATGAAAGTAGCAGGAGCATTGAAAAGTCCAAAAGGCATTACCATCCACTCAAACAAACCTTACTTTGTTTTGAAAGTTGTCTTCCATGTGTCTCCTTCGGCAATCCTAATCTGATGATATCCGCTTCTCAAATACAACTTAGTAAAATACTTAGCATCTTTCAATTGATCAATTAAATCATCAATTCTAGGAAGAGGATAGCGATTCTTTACCGTAATCTTGTTCAAGGCCCTGAAATCAACACACATACGCCATGTACCATCTTTCTTTGGCACTAACACAATTGGAGATCCACATGGCGATGTGCTTCGCATGATGACCCCTTTGTCAAGAAACTCTTGGATTTGTTTTTTGATTTCATCATTCTCCATGACTGACATCATGTACATACCAATGTTTGGAAGAGGACAATCTTATTGCAATTGTATTTTATGTTGGATACCCCTTCTTGGAGGTAATCTTTTTGGTTCCTGAAACATCTCATCATATTGATTAACAACCTCATATAGATCAGCTTTCAACTTTGCATCACAACCTTGAAAAACTTCGTTTTCAATATTATCTTTGGGTTTAATCATCAAGAGAACAAAATTATTACTAGCATTGACTAATCTCTTCATTTGTCCTGCATTTACAAGGGACAAATTCATCTTCTTTGAATGTGCTCTAACAATGTACTCAACTCCATTTTTAAACAAGTGATACTTATTCTCATGACGATGAAAAATGGCTCTTCTATCATATAGGTATGGGCTTCCCAACACAATACCACAGATATCCAAAGGAATAACATCAAGCTCTACCTCATCTATAAAATTTGCAGTGATGGACAACCTAAGTTTACACCTTCTTGTCACCTGCAATTTAGCATTATCACATATCCAATCGAGAGGGTATGGTTTAGGATGTGGAATAGTTTCCAATTTTAATTTCTTGACAGTGTCTTCAGATATAAGGTTTGCTTGAGATCCAGTATCAAAAAGAGTATCTATCTTGGTATGCTTTGAAACAACCCTTATGTGAAAAAGTAATATTCTTTCTTTTTCTTGTCGAGTTTCATTGACATTACTATTACTTGAAGAACTAGTACTTTCAATAGATCCCTTACCTTGATAACCCATGGTTGTAATCTTTGTTTCATCACCCGAATCAGATCATAAATCATGTTGTATGGTTGCAGCAGTCTTTGACTTCCCTTTGTTGCCAAACTTTTTGGGTCTTCTTTCAGGATGAAGTTTCCAACAATGGTCTTCATCATGGCCATCTTTTGAACAATGTTTGCATGTAAATTTTTCTCCCTCTTTCTTAACAGCAACATTCTTTTTTCCATTGCCCTTGAACTTCCTCTTTCCTTTGTCTCCATGACTGAAAGGCTTCTTGTTACCCTCATGAGTTTCATTCCTTCCTCTGACTTCCAAATGAGTTGCCTGAACACAAACTTCATCTAGATTTGAAGGGTTAAACATGAGTATTGTATGTCTCAAGTGACTATGTAAAGCTCCAATGTATTTGAGTAAAGTTTCTTGAGAAGACAAATCTAATCCCAAAACCAAAGCTCTTCTCCTAAATTATTGAGTAAAGCTTTGCACATTTTTCCCTTTAGCTTGTCTAAAATTTTGTCAATCCATAATAGCTTTTTGCATATATGCCAATGGGTAAAATTGTTTTTTAATTGCAACAATAAAATCATTCCAAGAGGTTAAAATTTTATCATGTTTCTTCATTTCCTCTTGAGTCTTGTCTTCCCACCAAATGAGTGATGCACTATGCAATCTTAAAGAAGCAAGATGAATCTTAGTTTCATCATCTTGAATTTTTGTATCCTACAATACACCTCAATCTGACGAATCCAGTTATCTAATTTCTTAGAATTTACCTCTCCATTGTACATTGGCAATTCAAATTTAATATCAAGCTTTAACAAAGGAATTTGTGGAGGAATTTTACCATGTTCCCTTGGAGAATTTGGAATAGGTTTTGAACTGGAAGAAGAAGAGGAAGATGGAGGTGAGGGAGGGGGGGAAGCACCATTCCCTCCATTTCCTTTTGGAGTTTTATCACCAATGTCTCCCTTGTTCTTTGAAGGGTTGGATCCTTCACCTTGCAACCTTGTATTCCTTTCTTCCATAAAGACTTTCATCATTTCTCTCATTTCCATGAAATCCTTTCTGATATCTTCATCTTCTGTAGGAATATTTTCATGACTCTCTTCATGAGCCATACTTGGTGAATGCCTCCTTGAAGCTTGAGGTGATGATATAGTCTTTCTTCTTGAAGGATGAGAACTTGGCTCTACAAGTTGACCTTCTCCTCTTGTGAGTTTCAACCTTGTGAGCATCAGAAAACAAAACACTTGCAAATAATCAAGCCTTCAAAAACCTAAGCTCTAATACCAACTTGATCTGAAAATGATAAAGGCTTGTATTCTTGAAATTATTTGCAAGTTTTATTTTAGTGTTATTGTGCAAAAGGATCAATTTTGCAAACACAAATTTTATAGAAAATTACACATTCAAGATGCAATAATAACCAACAAAATATAGTGAACAATAAACACATAACACAACAAATGATAAAGGAGTTCACCCCTCTCTTGGGCTACATCTCATGGTCCAGCTTCCAATGGATCTTTTATATTATTTGCTCAAAGTGATAAAATATGTGCTTTAAAATGATCAAAATGCCAAATAGATGGCTCTAATGGCTTCAGAATGTCCAAAAACCCCTAGCTAGGCTTTTTCGGCACCTGATTTGGCCAAAAATTGAAGAAGATAGGCTTCCTGGAAGTTCCCCTTCAAACTTGTTGTCTCTGGATCGCCAAATTGCACCTCTGTGTGTCCAACCTAGCCTCTACGCTCATTTTCGTGCTAAAACCTAGCACCATATGCATAACCAAAAAACTGCACAAACTGTAGGACGATTAGGGAACCTAGCCCCCTAACCGCAAGTCATTGGGCAAATGGGTCATATGACCGTGCACAAAAAAGGGCTAAACTCCAATCAAATGAACAACCAACAAGTGTCGGCATGTAGATTAAACCATTGGTAATTTTTAAACTCTCGTGCAATGTGTTAACCACTGGTCATATGTGTTTACACCAAAACCGCGGGCTGGGGCTAAGCCCCAACCTGGCCCCCGCGCCGGAATATGCTATAATTCAAACTCAAATAAATTTAAACACATATATATTATAAAAACTAATGCATGGGATATTGGTAGCCCACACTGTGTGAAGGCGCTCCACCTTGGAAAGAGTTCTGGGCTTCGATCCCCACGGACTCCATATAATTTTGAACAACCAATCAAAAACCGGTGCCACGTGGTAGCCCATGTCTGGGCCACGTGGCACCATCCCACTTGCCAAATACATGCCACATGTCAAGAAATGATTCGACCACCCAACTGCCAACTGTCCACCAACTCAGCCCTGCCACATCAACATACAACCCTGCCACATCATCATACGGCCCTGCCACATCAGCAACCGTACGGACTGTACAGTGAGCAAATATTTTTTGCCTGTTTGATAATTTGAACAGAACATGATATCTCACTCATCCGACGTCCGTTTGAACCCATTCGAGTTGTGTTGGGTTCGTGACAACGAGGCCTACGCACCTGTTCGATTTGAAGTGATTCTGAGCACTTTGAATTTTGAGCAAAATTTGATCCCCTGGATCAAAAAACCTCGAACTCTCCTTTAATTTTCATGTTCCTCTATGATTGTCCCCATTGCAAGACAACCTAATATTGAACCTGTCTTGTCAGACCAAACCCATATCGCTTTGAACCTTTTCGATACCATACTTAAAACGGCCACCACCCAAGTAGAACTTGAACATTCATGGGTCGCGATTGAATGGGATATAGGCATCCAGGAACAGTTGGAAGCGAGACAACGACAACCTGGAAATCAGCCTTAGATTCCTTTCCTGAAGGTTGATTCTTCCCCCTTTTTTTATCCTTTACTCACTTTCGGATGCCTAGACACTATACTTTCTAAGCCTTAAGTACATACTCTGGAACAACAGTCACCAGGATTTCTGGTATTCCGAATCCTGGATTACCGAAATCCCAAAATTCTTCACTTAATAATTCTTTTTGTGATTCAGGAGTTCTCCTCGGAGAATTATGACCACTCGTTCCTTCCTTGAAGACTTCTACGAAATGAACCAGTGTTCCTTGTCTGAACTTGGCTTCTGCAAAGCGATTTTGTGTTATCTCTCTTTGAACACTTCAAAGGCACTAACCCTTCTGAGCTTTTACTTGAAAACTTGAGTCTCATAAGGACTCCCGCATGCACTCCTTGTGGAAATCTTTTAAATACTTCTAAGTATTTGATTCTTCGTCTTTGTGCACCCTCTGCAACAACAATCCTTTACCTTTCAATCTTAGTTGATAAGTTTAAAGCCTCGACTATCCTACGCACACCTTGCACGGATTTTGCGCTTCACTTGTACTTCTGCTGAGATTTCTGAGATAAAACTCAGAATCTTTGTCAACGCATACCTTGCGAACGTTTCACTACACTCCTTGCAGGAACTTATCTCACTCAAGAAGAGAAACAATTGAAACTCATTCTCGCTCTCAGACTTCAAACATTCAACATGAAATCATACATACACAACATAGCCTCATAACAAATGAATAACAGAGAGAATAAAACAACCCTAAGTATATCATTCACCATGTATAAACAGAAAACATCATAACACCATGAAATCTGAGTCAAAGCTCCATATATTAACTCAAGTGCTTCTGTACATGGGTTCTTCTCTTCAACTCTCTACTACAACTCTCTCCTTCTATCCTGTGCTAATGTGTTAATGATCTAAAGATACAAAGATGAGGGTATTTATATCCATTTTCCCTCCTGCTCTTCTAAATTATCTAATCTATAATTCAAATCTACCTACTTTCATTAACTGGGCTTAAATGCCTTTTACATTGACAGATGAGAGAAAATCGCTCATGATCTGTTTACAATAGCCAGACATAAATGCAAGTACGCTTCTAGCTATTACATTTATATCCGCTTCTTAATCTTTCAAAACATGAAAAACATGAAAAAATGTGTTGCCGCTTTTCCCAGCTGGATTCTGCATCCATGCTTTCTTGGCTGCTGACGATGCTCCTACATCAAAATAAATGCTAGATACCTTGTCAAAGATTTATGATGAACTACAACTTGTGTTCATAGATGAGGCATCCTTGATTGGAAGTCGCTTATTATATTCCATTGACAATCGACTGAGAAACATAAAACATGTCCAAACCAAATACTTTGGAAACCTTGATATGGTATTTTGTTGGGATCTTTACCAAGCACAACCCATACAAGATTCTCTCATATTTGAGCAACCTATGGTCAACATGCAAACAATTATGCGTGGATTTTGGAAAGAAAACATAAAGTGCTTTGACTTATATACTATAATGTGCCAAACAAATGAAAAATTTATTGCAATTCTAAATAGAATACGGACAAACAACCAAACATGTAATGACTTAACATATATCAATTCAAGTTGCATGCGACCTACCCCGGCCAACCCAACCTTCCCTTACCTATTCTACAAGAATAAGGATGTTGCAGCAAATAACAAGTATATTCTATCACTCATGCCTGGAAATGATATCATCATCAATTCAATTGATCTTGAAGAAGAAAACCATGGCAATGTACCATGTCATCAACATATAGCAACTTTTTGTTTGCAACTTGTCCTAAAATTAGACATGCTAGTTGAAATATATGCCTGGAACTATGATTCATAGGATGGCCTAGTGAATGGTGCAGATGAAATAGTCAAAGCTTATACCCAAATAGAAAAAGTTGATGTCCTCTGGATTAAGTTCCATGACCCGCATATTGACCACAGACAAACCAACAAGTTAGCTTATCTATATAATTCAAACACTTTGCATGAATGGAAACCTATATTGCAAATATCAAAACCAATATCAACATCGACAAAGACAGGTCAATTGAAGATTCGAAAACAGTTTCCAATTCAACTTACATGTGCACGTACAATCCACATATCACAAGGACTAACACTTGATAGTGTTTCCTTCGACCCTGTTGGAATACGAATACATGGACTTATTACACAGCTCTGTCCTGTGTCAGAAACATAGAGTCCTTGTATTTTCTAAGCTCTCTTACAAAAGATAACTTCAAATTCAAACATAAAGTTAATATTGAAATGCAATGCCTTCAAACTAGTGCAAAATGGAATCTGCAATATGATTACCAATCCATACAAACAAACTCATCTATATCAATTGTATCACTTAACAAGCGTAGTTTAAATGCAAATATGAATGATATACTCAATGACTATGACACAATGCAATATGATATTTTGTGCTTACAAGAAACATACATGACATTATGCATGCAAAATACACAATTTTCAAATCACACTTGCATATCAAGTTACATTATGCATGGAGTGATGATATTAGTGAAAAAACATATAACAATTTTGGCTCATATGTATTTCGAAGAAAAAGATGTTGAGATGGTGCTAGCAAGAGTAATTTTCCATGGATTGCAAATTGCAATATTCAATTTCTATGTCGCTATGTTTGCAACATTGCCAACATAATGAATGTTTTTTCAAATGCATTACACCATTTACATCTGAACGGAACCATTATCATTCTAGGAGACTTCAATGTTGACATGATATCAACCAGTGCCATAACAAAAGAATTGGAAAACTACATGTGCAATTACAATCTCCTTTTTCTTTTGGTTTAGATCAAGCATGTACAAAATGCACTTATTGACCATGTATGGTCAAATGTGCCCATTTCATAATACACCCTCTTTATCTTAGAAACATATTGATCTGACTATGATACAATTTGTCTTGTACTTGAATTATGAAATATACATCAAACATATTACAAAATCATATTTCCATGTCTCAAAGCATATTTGGATACTTTGTTGCACAAAACCAAATCATTAATCTAGGATCATCCAACTTCTTAATATTTTCTGGCTTGTAATATATTTTGGTCAGGAAAACTTCTATATAACCACAACCATGGATCAAGAAAAACAAAGTTTCATGCTTCTAACTCTATATTTTATTCTATTCCTTTGATTCTCATTTACTGTATGTACATATTACTTGTTTTCCCTTACATACCAACTTACATTCATGTTCATTGTATTTTGTGCATTCCCACATTGAAAGAAACAGAATAACTGGAGAAGACGAAGGACTCTTAACCACAAATGTAGAAGAAGAGATACAAAGGTGCATGCTTCTACTCTTATTTCATATTCCATTGTTTTGTATTTCATTTATTGTCTGTATATTTATTCTTTTGCTTTGCACCTACTTTATTGTATGTAGATACTACATATATTCCTACATAATAACTTATCTTCATGTCAAGTGTGTTTTTTGTACTGCTACATTGAAATAAATAGAACTGTATTTATTTTTTTACATGTCTTTATACATACCAACTTACCTTCATGTCCATTGTATTTTCTACATTTCTACATTGAAAGAAACATACTAGTTGGACAAGAGGATGAAATCTTATATGCCACAGTAGAGGAAGTTGAAGTACAATATTCGAAAAGGTATACCAATAGTGACATTAAATCAAACACACAAAATGAGTAGGTGGATGAAATATTGGACTAGAAAATGATGATTTGGAAACAATGGGCCTTTGTTGAGACTTCCCTCTTCCAAAAATTTCCCTCCCCTTTTCTATTTTCCCACTCTATTTTATCCCTTTTTTCCCTCTTTTATACTTAACTTAATTCCCCTTTCTTTTTCCCCTCTACTTTCTCTTCCTGGTTACTTTACTTAGTCGTTTTTCCAAAAATCTCTAGGTGTGTGGGTTGGCGGACTCATGGGTTCACATTTCTACTAATTCTTCTATATCATGAGTCCGACCGACCGCTTCCACATTCCATACTTAGCCTCTTTTTCGATTGCGGGTTCCTAGGCTAGCGGGCTCAAAATTATGCTTCTATTGTTATGTGTCCTGGAAACAACACCCAGAGTTTCACGATATACAAATTCACAGCCGAAATCCTAGGATGGCTGGCTCAATATTCCGCTTCTATTATTTTGTGACCTACAAACAATGCTTGGAGTTCCATGATATACATATTGATCGTCCGACTCCCCCATCATGCCCTGTTCATTCTTACACATTTTTGCACTCAAAATTTCCAAGACATACAATTTGACCATCAGGTCCTCACATCTCCTAAGTATCCCTTGACACCCTATTTCATACTCCATCCCCTTCGAGCTTGTATGTGACATCCACAAAAATTATGAACAATATACAATGCATATGCTTATTTAGTTGTTCTGATGTTCATGTACACATGCTTGTATCAGAAAAATTTGGACGAGTGACATGGGTATGAGTAGTCAATCATCGCAAACATCAACAGAATGACAAGGACAAAGGTAAAGATTCATACATAATGCTCTTGCTATGCTTACAAAACAAATATCATGAGTTATTTATTCATCTATGCCATGATAAATATGTTGATTTCATCTACAACACATGCTTTTCAGTTCACAAGAAGTATCGATGAGCGCAAGTGAAACTCCCAACATACTACAAGCTCCGCAGACCAAGAGGTATGGTTACAAAACTCTGACTTGCATACTTCATCCAAATTGTGCATCTACTTTTACATTTATGCCAAAAAAATGATACAAAACTTCCATTCACATTACTTTTTCTATTCAAAAAATGTCACCAGGTCTAAACTTATAACACCCAATATACTATTGATAGAAGGATTGAATAACCATCGAACTGGACAAGTGTTCTTCAGGGACATAATGGTCGTGTATAGCACCTACTTAGACAAGGAAAATAAAACTAGATGCATTATGTGTGCTGACATGACAGACAACAAAGCCATGATGACAGTCACACTAACTATCCCTACACAACTTGTCCAGAAACATGCAGAAAAGATCGTGCCAAGTAATGGGATATCCATTAAAAATTTTAATATATTACTGAAAATAGTATATGACCGTGGTGATTGTGATCAGATTATATCGCTCAATGAAACAAGTATTGTGGAAAAATTTCCCACGGTTTGTTCAAAATATTGTTTCGTACCGGACACAACAATCAACCAACTTGCACAGAGCAACGCCATTTACCCAATCAGAACCATTGGTGAAATTGTCACACTCGCGTGAAAAGTTGGCTTACAAAACATTCTCCATATAAAATATGGAGAGTCAGACAACAACAAGGCAATTATAGTGTTCTCCATATCCAGTTTTGTCCTTTACTTTCACATGCTCATATATCTCAGTTATGTTACACAACTATTACATTGTTCCATGTTGCAACTACAATTGTTCGACACCTATTCAAATTTATTTTCCTCAATGGAACAACAATTGCATAAAGGGAAATTTCCACTTATTCTCTTCAAAAATATATCAAAGAAAAGAGATGTTAAAGAAAGGATCTTTTGTACAAACTGTTGTCACTCCAAGAAACTCTTTGAGGTTGTAAGTCAAATATTCTTGGTAACTTAAAGTAAACTTGTTTTTGTGTTTTTGTATGTGTGGATCAATGGGATAACTCAACTACAATATGGTATCCAGACAGTCAAAATGAATAATCAAATAAACCAATGCCCTCAAGGATCAATAATCATATAATAGCTTTAAGTGGGTGAAGAAGACATTGCTTATAAATCAGATACACAATGATGGGTTTAATAAACAATGTAAGAAACTATTAATCAAGTTATGAACCAACTAATGAGATGACAATCATTTTGCAGTTAAAACAACTTGAATAAGAGTACAGAATAAGGGTGGAAATATGACATTAATAGAGAGAGAAACGTGTGATCTGTACTATCATATGAAAAGTTTGTTACAAAGGTATAGTTCCTGTATCCAAAATCGAACCCCTGGTTCATCAACAGTTTGTGGCTTTATAGCCTTTACATAAAGATTTTAGATCCTATCTTAATGGATCTGAAATTCCTAAAATAAACATAATCAAAATGAATCTATAGTATATATGATCTAATCTTATCATCATAAGTCGAAATTGGCAACCGAAGCATTATTTGGCAATTTGCTGATGAAAATCACAAATTCATAAATCTGTCTTTGATGACTAGGAAATTTCTATCAAGAGTATTCATGTCATTTGGTGTTATTTCCTTACCATATGTCTTTAAAACTTAATGAGAAAGATATTATATCTTCTCCTAATTACTATCCATCATTTAACACCTTTCCCACATGTTCAGGAATCCAAAAATCGCGATCTGGGCAAAAAGAAGATGTTTCTGGACTCTTTTGAGCTTTCACCAGCTCTTTTGTCCTAAATCCACCCATTTAGCTAGTGAAAAGGAAAGATTTCAATGGCTAACAAGCAGATTTCAGAACCAATGAGCTGGTGAAAGCATGGATTTTTTAAGGAAAACTGCCTTGGGAAAAATCAAATTTTTGAGCCATGGAGAGTCTGTTTTACACGCTTGAATAGTCTATTGACAACTAGATATCCTAAGATTTCCAATGGTACTTTCGGATCTGCATTTATAGGTCGAGAAGTTAGTTAAAATTCCCCCACAAGATGAAGAATCATTTTTTAGACAAATTTCAGAATGAATTATTTGATCGCTAACATCTTGCTCCAACTAGGATGTAGACCTCCCTATGAGGTTTCCAAGAACCTGACAAACCTTGTGCATTTAGTATTGGGCATGGAGTCATTTAGCCTTTACAATTTATCATCTGAAAACTTGTAGAAAACTTGTAACCTGCATGTAACCTGCTTGTTTATTCATTAAATCAATCAACTAAAAATAATCAAGTTGCGTGTTTCCCTCAGAGATCTCAATGCTAAATACAGCTACTTAATCTTTGTCTAAGAAGAAAGGATGATGAACTACTGATCTGGACTTTTCATCTCATAATCTTTCTCTCTATATCTGCTGCAATCTTCATGTGTTTGCAAATCAGAAAACTAAGGGTCACTCTTAGTATCTGCTGCAAATTCTAATCTAGAATTTTGATCTTCATTGTTGTCTAATTCCTTTCGTAGAGGTGGTCCTCCTCACTTTCTTCCCATCATGTAATAATCACAGGTTGATTTGTACACAACTGAGACATATAAATTTCTAAATGAGGAAAGTGTTGGCGCTGGTGAAAACAATCCTATATAATCAATTTATATATGGAACCCCATAAATAGAATTTTTAAACACCATGAATTGGAAAAAGGAATGATGGCTTTGGTTTGATGCTGACAGAGATCTAGTAATTTATTATCTAGATGTAATGATGATCAAGCGTTCATCACTTTTTTAACCTATCCTTGGTCTACCACACAAAATATATGATCAAATCTATCATGAGATTCCACTAAGATGTGGTGAAAAGGTGTAACGGCTCCTTTGCCTCCATTTAATTCTCCATCATGATCACATGACATGTGTACAACATGCCCCTTTCGAGTTTCTAAAGAAGTTGGAGAAAAAACCCATATCAACACTTTCACTAGCTCGCTTGCTGCTGAGAGTGCCATTTATCCATTGAAAGCTTGAACTTTCACTGGCTAACTTTAGCTTCAAAACATATGTTATCCGTTGAGAAGCTTTTCTTCGAATTTTTTGAAAATACCTTTGACAATCAATTTATTATTAAGAAATAACAATAGCAAATAACAAATTATAACCTATACTTCAACATTTGAACTTCTAAAAAATGTATGAAACCCTATTTATGACCATGTCATCACCACAAAATGAGACAAACTGACTGATTCATTTTGGGAGATAACATTTGGTTTTTTTCACCTAATCCTCTGCTAAACTGAAAACTGTCTATAGTTTGTTGTAGCATGCCTGCTTATTTCAGAAATCAACAACTGAACATGATCTAGCTACGCATATGAGGATCTTATTCTCACATCTACTCCTACTTCTAATCAATAGGGGCAAACTGATCAAGTAAAATTAAATCTCCAATGCAGCCAAGAAAGAAATTGATTTACTGGTAACCTCCTTGATCTAAATCCGAAAAATAAAGGAAACCATAGCATGCAGAAATATAGCTTGAAAAGATGGCAGAACCAACTTTCATCTGACAAAAGTATTTGGACATTTATGCTTCTCATAAACTCCAAATAGTCAGCAATAGGGTCAATAAATCCACAAAGAAATAGCTCCCTTTGTTATTGTTCCAACTGAAAGAAAAGTTGTTCTTTTTTTCTTCACTGATGTTAATGTTGAATGTGGACTGCTCTTCCTCTGTCAAATGAAAAACACAAGCTCAATTGTTGATATGAAACTTTCTTCTCCTCACCTTCCTCCTCATAACTGTTGAAATTTTCCTTGGTCTACAAATCAAAAAGCTGAGGGTTGTCCTTAGAATCTGTTGCAGATCCCAAGTTATTACAAAACATTTTCTCATCATCTTCATCCCTTTCATCAAAATTTGAAATAAAAGGTACATAAGGAGAAATATAATCATTTTGTTGTCTTTCTTGGGGATTATATGTTTTATGAAATTCTTGTTCCTCGTGGTTACTATCATTTTCCTCGGTCTGTAGATCTGAAAATTGTGGGCTAGCCTCATTTATTTCAATAGATATTTGACCAATATTAAACTGATCTTTTCCATGTGTAGTTAAAGACATCGATTCTTCAGATTTGTGAAGATCAGAAATAATGGTAATAGGAGAGACCTAAACTCTTTCATTATTTCTATCTAATTAATTTTTATGTGAAAATATATCATCATGAAGATCATTATAGAGATGTGTTGGGCTCAATATATACCATATATTCCAACACTTAATTGTCAACCCGAGAAGGTAGACTTTGAGGAACCAATACAATATGTATAGGAATGGAGTCAAACTTATCTTGCTCATAGAAATCTCAAATCTTCACACCTCTATCTAATTCATAATGAAAATTCTCCTACTAATAAAATTCTTGGAAACAATCCACTTGAAGTAGTCTAATTGAAATAACCTTGCTACAACTATAAATATGATATTTGGTTTTCTTAAGAAGGAAAATGATCCACAATACTCCTTCCACAATCATTTCTTCATTACATCAAACTTTGAGCTATCATTAGAGAATACTGAGAATTATGAATTCATAATTACAATCATGACTGCAACTAATTCCATCAATTTCTCAAGATAAGAATCTTAACTCAACTTGATATCCTAGATCATTACTTTCAGATTTCACCAAACCACTTAATCTAATATTATGCTATTAAACCAAGTATTCTTCTTAAAATCAAATGACTATCCAAATGTGAACTTAAACCAACAACTAATCCTTATAACTTCAAAACTTCAATATCTTATTCCAAATAAACTGAACCAATTTGTAACACATTCTGCTAAGAAATGAAAACTGAATTGAAATCACTCAAGATGCTAACTATAACCTTATTACTCCTTAACTGTTGTGAGCAAATGAAAACTCCCCAAATCATGAACAGGACTGAAATTAAATTTCTAGAAATTAATCTAAATTTCAAAAAATGAATCTATAGCAATCCTTCTATTATGACTGAAGATGCACTGCAAACCTAGGTAGGGGGCCCTTCCTATCCAAGTTGCATCGATAATCAATTATCAATCCATTCTCATAGACAAGCTTCAGAATTAACCAAGGACAAAAAACTAAAATAAGAAATGTGTTCTTGTTCTATTCTATCTACAAACAAATGATTACATTCCTTTATGCTTTGTTCTATCTATCAACTATTCCCCATCATATATACATACATTTCTCATTTCGATCCTCCCTTATATATAATTTTGAACCCCCCTACATACTATCTTTCTGGTATCTTTCCATATCCCAGAATAGATAACATAATTAATGTAACAGTTACATAAGGAATTGAATATATATTTTTCATTAATACAAGAGAGAAATGATGCGCTTAACATCACAGAGCTAGTATAACCATTGCACCAATGTAGGAGAGAATATCGTTATGCCTTTTAACTTCCTTAGTCTCATGACATGAAGTGTCATCACGACAAGTTGTCATTTATTTATAACTGAAATAGAGCATGCGCTGGTTGTTTACAAAGATTCTCATAGAGGGATCATCCTTGAAACATTCATCCTGGTGTTGGAACATCAACATTAGTATAGGAATCCATAATATAATATTATAAGTGAGATTGTGCATTAAAAACTCTCAAAACTTAACTAAAAACAAGAGAACTATTAAAGACAAGTTTTAGGTCTTTAGATATCGATTTAAGTCAATGTTTAAACCAAAGTTATACAAAATGAGGGGTATAATAATGTTAGAAAGATCATATGAAAAGATATAAGGCATAAAAATTGATCAAATTTGAGTCCTAACATCCCCCCAAACCCAAATTTTTGCATGTCCTCATGCAAAGAAAAGTCCCTGGAAAAACTGAGAAAATCTCTAACTCTGTGTAGTATCTGGAATGGATTCTGCCTCATCTGCTTCATCGGCCTCATTTTCCACTTCCTGCCCTATACTGTGAAGTTGCTTCCTAAGAGATCGATTTTCAATTAGAAGTATAGGAGTCTCCTGATACCTACAATTGAGTCTTGACTAAAGCTTCCTATTTTCAAAACTGAGTGTATTGGCCTGAGAACAAAATTTATCTATTCGTACACACATATCAGACTCATGAGCCCGAGATTGAGAAAGGTGACCTTTCAATGTAGTGTTCTCAGTTTTAAGAAATCGATCCAATACCTCGTATTCATGCAAATTCTCTTTTAAGTGTGCATTCTCTGTTTGTAACTTAAAGAATGTTTTAGGAGAAATTATGGACATCTGCAATGGCCGATGAGCCTCCTTCTATCTCATCATCAGTATCTATATAGAGTTTCATTTGAAATTCAGGGGAACGATTATCAAGATTGGGGTTCTTAGATGTCATACTTCTAGTCATTTTCTTGATTTTGGGCTCTAAAGATGACACTTCTCCTATCACTTTGACCTTCCTCTTTTTACCAGTGTGAGAGAGAGACCTTTTAATTTTGGTAGGGACAGTAGGACCCCCTGTCTTTCTTCCAGACGTAGGACTAGACAAATTTCCAGCTATGAAATTATTCCAAGTGTCTTTACGGCTTTTTAATTCAGTCACAATTAATAATTTAACTGGCCCATGATGAAACAAATGTTGCTCAGGGTTTACAACTGACGTCTTCATTGTTTCACACATTTTATTTAAACTCCTCCAAAGAAAATAAGGAAAATTAATTTCCTTACCTTGTGCAAAATGTTGTAAGATGTGGATATGATAGGTGAAAGTCAGATTGCATCGCCCTTCACAAGTTAGATGTCATTGGAGGACAATTAATGGTTTCTTCCATTCCTCCTTAAGACAAGCCCTTGGAACTCCTTTAGACCAATCTACATCATGATACTTTTTCTTCAAAAACCAATTCCTCTCTGATATTAGCAAATTCTGCTTCTTAAACCTTTTTTCGCCAGTTTGAGGCAAGTCTGTAGCTACAGCAATAGTCTGCTCTGTAATCTCCATCACAATATCCCTAAATCGAGTAACCCTGCGATCAAACCCTTGAGCAAACAAAAGTGAGATGCTACTATTGTGCTCATGGAATTTTTCAAAGCACCTATGCCATCCATGGTTGCGAAACATCTCTCAACAAGCATTGTACTCTGGTGTTTCCTCTAGATCTTGAATTGAACCTAGTTCATAACGAATAGCAACCATTTTTGGAAAAAATGCAACAGAAAATCATTCAACAACAATTCAGAACCAAGGAGGGATACAACGATATGTTGATAGGGATTATTTCAAATCTCGATAGTGATTCAAAATTAGGTGAATAAGGGCACATAAAATAATGATGGAAAATAGTATAGAGATGTTTAGAATTTGGAAGTGGGGAAACAAGATTGTGATGAAAGGATAAATGGAAGGTACAGGAATGAAATCATGGTTTATATCGAAGTAATCATGACAGGGTAAAGACTTGAAAATCATAAGGATAGATGGGCAAGTACAAGAATGAATCTTGTCTTGTATGGAGATAATCATTAAATAATAAGGTCAGGGCAGGGAAAAAAAAGTTTAATTTCACATGTGTAGGAGTTATGCTTGTTCCAGATTTAACTTAACTCACTAAATTTAGAGAGAGATTCCTTATATCATCAATGATTCTAGTCCCTTGTCTGTATGAACATAAGCCCCATGAAAACTACGCTTCATCCGATGATGTCAATCGTACTGGTATAGGACCACCCAACATAAGCTCTTTATATGTTTCCAGTACTCATATTGCTTGTCAGGAAGAGGATCATAATTTGAGAATAGGTTTCCCAAAGGTAAGGCTCAGGAGAGAAGAGTGTCATACGAAAAGCTTCTACATACTTATAAAAGACCTTGGCATACCATTAAAGGACACATTTCGAATCACGAAAAGGATTCGAAATGTCAAATGAGAAACAGAGGTTTGTCAATCAAGGATAACCAAAATGAGGAAGATTTAGATAAACTGTGCATAATTTAGATACAGGGTTGTACTTGTCCATAATTTCCTTCTTGTATTTAGTTAAATTAAGAGTTTTAAAAATGCATACCTCAATATTGTTGTTTTACCTGTACCAAATGTGCAGATCAAGATAAGATGGTGACTATGTCCTCTAAGAAGTTGTTGATTGATTGATGAAGTTATCCTCCCAGAAGCTATGTGGACAACTGATGTCCATCTTTGGTACTGAAATAATGATGCAGATAATTTTTTTTATTCTAAACTCTATAGAGGAATAGATTTGTCGAACCAACTGATTGCTTATTCTTGCAAAAGTAAAAAAAAAGGATTGTTGCATTTTACTGACTATTTGAAGCATTTTATTCCTACCTACTTGAAAACAAGACAAATCTTCCTTCAAGTAAAGGTTGATTTCTAGAGAAACCATTCACGCATCAAGATAGAAAGTAACATTGTGTCCAAATAAAAGAATTGTACCTGAACTAATGGATGGATATGAGGAACCAACAAGATGTTTATTGCCAGATCCAAGAGAACCTGAAGAAGGAATCTTTCTTGAGGCCTCATAATAGATTGAAACCATATTTCTATAAATTCTTGCATACACTGGTGCTCTTGAGTTTTAATACTATTAATATCCATACTCTGCAACCCTTCAGATATCTGATCTTCATATCCTTGACCACCCACAAGAGGTAAGCATGCAAGAAACTCTTGACTTCCTGATTCCAATGCTTGTTCTATACCTAATGAAGTTTCTACTCTCTTGACCTCTTTTGCAGGCAGACATGCATGCTTGAAGGAGCCTGCTAAATCTAGTGATTTGTCTTTTTCTTCCTGAGTTACAGATAGATATTCAAGCTCCATCAGAATATTAGAAAGTTGTTGAAGTAACACCCTCCTTCTTTCAACAATTCTTGAATCCATC
The DNA here is from genome assembly GCA_009831015.1 of Picea engelmannii. NCBI lineage: Eukaryota > Viridiplantae > Streptophyta > Pinopsida > Pinales > Pinaceae > Picea > Picea engelmannii. The sequence continues at coordinate 1,901,523 of ML776555.1, read as the reverse complement.
TAAGTGATTTTTGTTGGTTTTTTCTACAATTCCTTCGATTAAAATCTCAAAAATCCACACAACATTTCGTCTTACAACTCCTCATCCCCTTGGCCTTCAACAAACACAACACAATCCCTATTCTCCAATCCTTTTTAGCGCCTCCCCGGGAACGGCGCCAAAATGTTGGGCTCAATATATACCATATATTCCAACACTTAATTGTCAACCCGGGAAGGTAGACTTTGAGGAACCAGTACAATATGTACAGGAATGGAGTCAAACTTATCTTACTCATAGAAATATCAAATCTTCACACCTCTATCTAATTCATAATGAAAATGCTCCTACTAATAAAATTCTTGGAAACAATCCACTTGAAGTAGTCTAATTTAAATAACCTTGCTACAACTATAAATCTGATCTTTGGTTTTCTTAAGAAGGAAAATGATCCACAATACTCCTTCCTCAATCATTTCTTCATGACATCTAACTTTGAGCTATCATTAGAGAATACTGAGAATTATGAATTCATAATTACAATCATGACTGCAACTAATGATCCAGGTGGATATCGGTGGCCACCCACCTTTTCCAAATGGCTCAAAACGACTTTCTGGCAATTTTGGCAATTTACTATTTTTAGCAGGTTTTAACTTCCGGGGCCATTTTGAGGGCCCAAATGAAGGTTTTTCGAGATTGAGCCCCCAAAATGAATATCCTCGATGATACCTTTCCAACGAKCTATCATACGCCTAAAACGGAGATTGTATGCAAAAGTTACGACTACGGGAAGTTGATGTACTAACTCACCCAAACGGGGCGCACATGAATTTTGGCGCTTCATCTCCTAGGGTTAGGTTTTTGGCTGTCTAAGACTTTTGACATTCCCGTTTATTGTAAAACGGCCTTCAGAGCCTCATTGTAACCATCTTCTTGCGAATGTGAGTAGCCGTCACATCTCTTCTCAGAGATAAGCTGCCACCATTCTAGCGAGTCTTTCACTCTGTATTTTTACAGTCTCTGTACATTTCTTTGATTAATAGAAA
>ML776555.1:1861252-1885109 GCA_009831015.1 Picea engelmannii | reverse complement strand
TACTCATCCTTCCTCCCTAACCTACTTCCAACTCCATTCCTATCCGTCCTCTGCTAGACTATCTTGGAGCATCAGCTATACTGACCTAACTCCAAATAGAACCCGTAAGTGGAAGTGTCGCTATCTCGACCAAGCTTCCCTAGAAGGCAACTGACAGTCCTCGATTTACAGTCCTCAGTGGCACGTGAGATGCCACTGACAGGCAAGTGAGATGCTACTATCGTGCCCACGAAATTTTTCAAAGAACCTATGCCATCCTCGGTTGTGAAACATCTCTTGACAACCATTGTACTCTGGTGTTGCCTCTAGATCTTGAATTGAACCTGGTTCATAACGAATAGCCACCATTTTTGGAAAAATTGCAACAGAAAATCATTCAACAACAATTCAAAACCGAGGAGGGATACAATGATATGTTGATAGGGCTTATTTCAAATCCCGATAGGGATTCGAAATTAGGTGAATAAGGGTGCATAAAATAATGATGGAAAATAGTATAGAGATGTTTAGAATTTGGAAGTGGGGAAACAAGATTGCGGTGAAAGGATAAATGGCAGGTACAGGAATGAAATCATGTTTTATATGGAAGTAATCATGACAAGGTAAAGACTTGAAAATCATAAGGATAGATGGGCAAGTACAGGAATGAATCTTGTCCTGTATGGAGATAATCATTAAAGAATAAGGTCAGGGCAGGGAAAAAAAAGTTTAATTTCACATGTGTAGGAGTTATGCTTGTTCCAGATTTAACTTAACTCACTAAATTTAGAGAGAGATTCCTTATATCATCAATGATTCTAGTCACTTTTTTGTATGAACATAAGCCCCGTGAAAACTACGCTTCATCCGATGATGCCAATCATACTGGTATAGGACCACCCAACATAAGCTCTTTATCTATTTCCAATAATCATATTGTTTGTCAGACAGAGGATCATAATTTGAGAATAGGCTTCCCAAAGGTAAGGCTCAAGAGAGAAGAGTGGCATACGAAAAGCTTCTATAGACTTATAAAAGACCTTGGCATACCATTAAAGGACACATTTCAAATCACTGAAAGGATTTGAAATGTCAAGTGAGAAACAGAGGTTTGTCAATCAAGGATAACCAAAATGAGGAAGATTTAGATAACTGATCATAATTTAGATACAGGGTTGTACTTGTCCATAATTTCCTTCTTGTATTTAGTCAAATTAAGATTTTTAAAAATGCATACCTCAATATTGTTGTTGTACCTATACCAAATCTACAAATCAAGATCAAATGGTGACTATTTCCTCCAAGAATTTGTTGATTGATTGCTCAAGTTATCCTCCCAGAAGCTATGTGGACTGTTGATGTCCATCTTTGGTACCGAAATAATGATGCAGAGAATTTTTTTTAATCTGAACTCTATAGAGGAACAGAGTTGTCGAACCAACTGATTTCTTATTTTTGCAAAAGTAAAAAAAAGGATTGTTGCATTTCTACTGACTATTTGCAACATTTTATTCCTACCTACTTGAAAACAAGACACATATTTCTTCAAGTAAAGGTTGATTTCCATAGCAACCATTCACGCATCAAGATAGAAAGTAACCTCATGTCCAAATAAAAAAATTGTACCTAAACTATTGAATGGATATGAGGAACCAACAAGATGTTTATTTCCAAATACAAGAGAACCTGAAGAAGGAATCTTTCTTGAGGCCTCATAATAGATTGAAACCAATTTTCTATAAATTCTTGCATACCCTGGTGCTCTTGAGTTTTAATACTATCAATATCCATACTATGCGGCCCTTCAAATATCTGATCTTCATATCCTTGACCACCCACAGGAGGTAAGCATGCAAGAAACTCTTGACTTCCTAATTCCAATGCTTATTCTATACCTAATGAAGTTTCTACTCTCTTGACCTCTTTTGTAGGCAGACATGCATGCTTGAAGGAGCCTACTAAATCTATTGATTTGTCTTTTTCTTCCTGAGTTACAGATTGATCTTCAAGCTCCATCAGAATATTAGAAAGTTGTTGAAGTAACACCCTCCTTTCAACAATTCTTGAATCCATCTGAGTGATTTTTGTTGGTTTTTTCTACAATTCCTTCGATTAAAATCTCAAAAATCCACACAACCTTTCATCTTACAACTCCTCCTCCCCCTGGCCTTCACAAACACAACACAATCCCTATTCTCCAATCCTTTTTAGTGCCTCCCCGGCAATGGCGCCAAAATATTGGGCTCAATATATACCATATATTCCAACACTTAATTGTCAAACTGGGAAGGTAGACTTTGAGGAACCAATACAATATGTACAGGAATGGAGTCAAACTTATCTTGCTCATAGAAATCTCAAATCTTCACACCTCTATCTAATTCATAATGAAAATGCTCCTACTAATAAAATTCTTGGAAACAATCCACTTGAAGTAGTCTAATTGAAATAACCTTGCTACAACTATAAATCTGATCTTTGGTTTTCTTAAGAAGGAAAATGATCCACAATACTCCTTCCTCAATCATTTCTTCATTACATCCAACTTTGAGCTATCATCAAAGAATACTGAGAATTATGAATTCATAATTACAATCATGACTGCAACTAATTCCATCGATTTCTTAGGATAAGAATCTTAACTCAACTTGATATCCTAGATCATTACTTTCATATTTCACCAAACCACTTAATCTGAGATTATGCTATTAAACCAAGTATTCTTCTTAAAATAAAATGACTATCCAAATGTGAACTTAAACTAGCAACTAATCCTTATAACTTCAAAACTTCAATATCTTATTCCAAATAAACTGAACCAATGTGTAACACATTCTGCTAAGAAATGAAAACTGAATTGAAATCACTCAAGCTGCTAACTATAACCTTATTACTCCTTAATTGTTTTGAGCAAATGAAAACTCCCCAAATCATGAACAGGACTTAAATTAAATTGCTAGAAATTAATCAAAATTTCTAAAAAAAGAATCTATAGAAATCCTTCTATTATGATTGAAGATGCACTGCAAACCTGGGCAGGGGGGCCTTCCTATCCAAGTTGCATCGATAATCAATTATCAATCCATTCTCATAGACAAGCTTCAGAATTAACCAAGGACAAAAAACTAAAATGAGAAATGTGTTCTTGTTTTATTCCATCTACAAACAAATGATTACATTCCTCTATGCTATGTTTTGTCTATCAGTTATTCCCCATCATATCTACATACATTTCTCATTTCGATCCTTCCTTATATAGTTTTGAATCCCCCTACATACTATCTTTCTGGTATCTTCCCATATCCCAGAATAGATAACATAATTAATGTAACAGTTACATAAGGAATTGAATATATATTTTGCATTAATACAAGAGAGAAATGATGCACTTAACATCACAGAGCTAGTATAACCATTGCACCAATGTAGGAGAGAATATCATGATGCCTTTTAACTGCCTTAGTCTCATGACATGAAGTGTCATCAAGACAAGTTGTCATTTATTTATAACTGAAATAGAGCATGCGCTGGTTGTTTACGAAGATTCTCATAGAGGGATCATCCTTGAAACATTCATCCTGGTTCTGGAACATCAACATTAGTACATGAATCCATAATATAATATTATAAGTGAGATTGTGCATTAAAAACTCTCAAAACTTAACTAAAAACAAGAGAACTATTAAAAACAAGTTTTGGGTCTTTAGATATCGATTTAAGTCAATGTTTAAACCAAAGTTATACAAAATGAGGGGTATAAGATTGTTAGAAAGATCATATGAAAAGATATAAGGCATAAAAATTGATCAAATTTGGGTCCTAACAAGATGTTGTAGATGGTGAGAGTGAGGTCCTTCTCTATTTACATCTTCAACTCTATTGTGCAATTCATATTCTACACATCAATTATCAAATAAAAATTTATCTGAAAAGAACATTTTGCAACGCTCATTGAACACTCTGTGAAAATCCTTCAATGATGAAATACTAGAAGGAGGTCAAGAGAAATACCACTAATGTGCGTCACCATACAAAGAATGCATGAACATCTTCATGCGAACATCTTCATGCTGCAAATCTAGTAGATCCATGCACTCATGAAACTTTTTGAGGTGTTCTGCAGGATTATCTTCTTTCTCCTCTTTGAAGACAGGTAGAAAATCTCCCCATTTTGACATATGAGGTACTAGATGTGGGAAACCAGAAACTGAAGAGAAGTCCAAAGGTGCAAACCTCTGAGCCAAAAGAGCAGAAAATTCTTTTGACATATGAATATTTTGGAGCCACCACTGAATCTGTCTTTCATGGAGTCGCTAGATAGATGATTACAACCAAGAGAATGTCTAGGCTTTGTCTATCATCAATGTTGGATTTGTGTCATGTCCCAAGGAAGATGAGCTTCAATATCCTTTACCCGGCAACGACGCCAATTTGTTATCACTCCAAGAAACTCTTTGAGGTTGTAAGTCAAAGATGCTTGGTAACTTAAAGTAAACTTGATTTTGTGTTTTTGTATGTGTGGATCAATAGGATAACTCAACTACAATATGGTATCCAGACAGTCAAAATGAATAATCAAATAAACCAATGCCCTCAAGGATCAATAATCAGATAATAGCTTTAAGTGGGTGAAGAAGACAGTGCTTATAAACCAGATACACAATGATGGGTTTAATAAACAATGTAAGAAACAGAAGAAGGGTGGAAATCTGACATTAATAGAGAGAGAAACTTGTAATCTATATTATCATATGAAAATTCTGTTATAAAGGTATAGTTCATGTATCCAAAATCAAACCCCATGTTCATCAACAGTTTGTGGCTTTATAGCCTTTACATCAAGATTTCAGATCCTATTTTAATGGATCTGAAATTCCTAAAATAAACATAATCAAAATGAATCTATAGCATATATGATCTAATCTTATCATCATAAGTCAAAATTGGTAGCTAAAACATTATTTGGAAATTTGCTGATGAAAATCACAGATCCAGAAATCTGTCTTTGATGACTGGGTGATTTATGTCAAGATTAATCATGCCATTTGGTGTTATTTCCTTGCCATATGTCTTTAAAATTTAATGAGAAATATATTCTAGCTTCTCCTAATTATTATCCATCATTTAACACCTTTCCCACATGTTCAAGAATCCAAAAATCGCAATCTGGGCAGAAAGAAGATGTTTCTGGACTCTTCTGCGCTTTCACCAACTCTTTTGTCCTGAATCCTCCCCTTTAGCTAGTGAAAAGGAAAGCTTTCAATGGCTAACTAGCAGATTTCATAACCAATGAGCTGGTGAAAGCGCAAATTTTTTTAATGAAAACTACCTTGGGAAAAATCAAATTTATGAGTCGTGGAGAGTCCATTTTACATGCTTGAATAGTCGATTGACAACTAGGCATCCTAAGAATCCCAATGGTACTTTTGGATCTTCATTTAGAGGTCAGTAAGTCAGTCAAAAGTCCCCCACAAGATGAAGCATCATTTTTCAGACAAATTTCAGAATGAATTATTTGATCGCTAACACAAACCAAGCAACATTTGTAGCAGAATTGTGAACCGCCATAGTACAGGATCTCAAGAAACTAACTATCTCGACAATTTTTGTATGTATACATCTACAATTCTATCCACACTTTGTACATAAAAATTGCCTTAAACATTTTTGTGCAATTTTTTTGTTGTACACTTGTATATTATATTGTTCAATATATTAACTAATATGCTCACATGCGCAGGTTGAGGGTATTTTGGTTGCAGAAAATGAATACTTGACCCCCTTCAAGCATGTATGTTCCAAATGAAACTCTCTTGCTTATGCCTCTACTTTCATAAATGATGGAACAATTTTTTGCCTACAATGTAGTAAAAATTCCCTTACATATATAGACATTGCATCAACGTTGTTATTTGAACCCTCAGCAACACAATTGTACATTGTACAATTAGACAACATGTATTACAAGATGTGCTTCATCGGTTGGTAGAATTTCCATATGAAGTATACCTACAAAAAAAGGAAAACAATGTCTACATGTTACGTGACTTTCGTGTCCATATAAAATTTACATTAAATGAGGAGAATGCCATACTACATATCGGTTGAACCAAAAAAAAAAAAAACATATCATGCATTGAAAAGAAATGAAACAATTTGATATGTCCATGCTACCCCATCAAGATATGAATAGAGTTTTGCAGTTCCATGGCAAAGCGAACTGGAAGCACATATGTTTTCCAATCCAGGAATGAGAAGCATGAGGAAAGACCTCATACAAAGTATCCAACTATGAATAAATCAGGTCCATCCTTTGAGTTTTCAAAATAACTTGCTCCTCTGAACGGAACCATCAGGAATTTTCAATAATATTGTAAATTTGGAATTGTTCAAACTCCATTAAGTTAAATGTTGACACTCTTTTCCAGAACTAGTAATGTTAGAACATTGTCAGGTCAACATGATCTTGGTTCATAGTACTATCAGAAGAAATTGTTCATAGTGATCTTGGTTCATAGTAATATAGTAATCGGAAAAATTCTAGGTGTCCATTTGGGAATTTGGTTATAGATGGGATACAATGCCCAATCTCCGTTGATTTTTTCATGTCTTGTGTTTGGCAGACTTTTGTTCATGTGATTTTGTATTGTAGTTCAAGGTTCTCATGCGCCCGATTTTTGAATTATGGTTGGATGATAGATCCAGGATCTTAGCGGTTTTTCTATGATCTTAAAGAATATACAAGACTTGCCTTGCCTTTTAATGTAAGATCTATGAAGCAATTGTAATATGTAGTTCGTTTTAGCACTTTTACTTGATTGATGAAAATACCAAAATTCTTCTTCGGAAATATTTTGAAATAAAAGGATATATGCTAGGTGAAGTCCAATGGGACTATGATATCAACCACATAAAATTCAAATTCAAATTCGTCATTTTTATACTTACGGTCAAGTTGACAGTACAACCCTCCATTGATTTTTCTGTAGCTTTTTTATGCTTCTCTTATGAAAACACATCCTGGAAAGTACAACTATGACTCACTTTCTTTATTCCTTGGTTGAAGAGCATGTTAACATGTCTAATGCACTTCATAGTTACTATTAATACCATCAATGGGGCTTTGTTAAGACCAATTCCTGCTTCCAAAAACTTCCCTCCCCTTTCTTTTTCCCCTCTACTTTCCCTTTCCGGTTACTTAGTCATTTTTTAGAAAATGTCAAAGTGAGCGGGTTGGTGGATTAACGCATTCACATTTCCACTTATGCTTTTATCTCACGAGTCTGACCGACTGCTTCCCCATTTCATACTCAACAACTTTTTCAATCACGGGTTTCTGACTAGACAGGCTCAAGATTGCGCTTCCATTGTTCCACCCCCTACAAACAACACCTGGACTTCCCTGATATACAAATTGACAACCAAATTCCCCTTTCTTTTTCTCCTCTACTTTCAATTTTCTGGTTACTTAGTCATTTTTCGAATATGTCTCATGCTTTTATATCACGAGTCCGAACGACCACTTCCCCATTCCATACTTGGCCACTTTTTCAATTGTCGGTTCCCAGGAAAGCGTGCTCAACATTGTGCTACCATTGTTCTGAGACCTACAAACCACACTCGGAGTTCCACGATATACAAATTGATCGTTGAATTCTTCCATCATGCCATGTTCCATGTTACACATTTTGTAGTCAAAATTTCAGAGACATACAATTTGACCATTGGGGCCTCACGTCTCCTAAGTATAACTTGTGACCCTATTTTGAAGCCCGACTAACCACTTTCCATATTTGGCCATTTCTTGGAATCTCTTTCGCGGGTCGTCGGGTTCACAAAATGTCCAATCCTTAATCACTCTTCATTGTCCCCGACACCTTTGCACTTCTTTCTAAATATGAAATTATTAAGCTTTAATGCTAAAATATCATCATGAAAGAATAGTAAAGATTGTCATTAATGGGCGAAAAGCTTGAGGAGATCTCCCATTAATACTAATTAAACCAAGATTTGAAGAGGTTTATGTTATCCCTTCCAAGTGTTCATTTCAAACATCATGGAATCTCTTTCATGTTTCGTCGAGTTGGCGGCTTCACGAAATATCCAATCCTTAATCGCTCTTCGTCATCCCCACCACCTTTGCACTTCTTTCTAAGTATGCAATTATTAAACTTTAATGGTAACAAATCATTACACAAGAATCGTAAAAATTGTCATTAATCAGGGAAAGCCTCGAGGAGATGTCCCATTGATATGCATTAAACCAAGATTTGTGGAGGGTTATATTATCCCTTCTGAGTGTTCATTTAAAACATCATCTGTAGAAAATGGACGTTCTCGTCAACTTATGGCAGCAGCTCGATAATAGTTCTGTTGAGATATAGTAAACACCTTCGGGCATGATGACTAGAACTTCTAGTGGTCTAGGGAATATTCTCACTACTCATCCCCTTTCGCCCAGAAGGAAGTAAGGAGATGGTCCCTTGGTGCACTGAGAGATATATTTCAAGCCAAATAATTCCAAGGCAACCCCCCTGCTGAGACAACCCACCCTGTGTTTATTTGTTTCATAACCCTATAAACGTGTATATCCTGCCCCCCTATGTTTATTTTTTTTGTATCCCTATAAACGTGTATATCCTGCATTCACCCTGTATATCCATCACTCGCCCCAAAGTTCAAGGATTTTGCAAAAAAGCACGAAAGAAGGGATGCGTTTAGGGGCTAAATTTCGCTCATGGGCTAATTTTCCATGGTTTTTCCATTCGTTATTCTAAAAATGATTCACCCAAATTCTATAGCATAAAATTATTTTACCTTAAAAATCGCCAAACATTTATACAAATTATATAAAATCCTTAGAAATTTGAATATTTTTACTAAAATATCGCCAAACATTTATAGTTGTCATATGAAGGATTAGTAAGACTCGCCAAGGTTTCTACATTTTAAAATAAATTTCCATCCTTTAAATCATCCCTAGATGAAAGAATGGTCGGCATAGAAGTTGATGCGGTCGATTTTTATCTGGAAGAAGATGATCTGATGGACGATGATACAGCAATGGATGTGGAAATATAGACATTGTTCCGACTCCTGCGCCCAAATTGAAATCCACCATAATAGGGGGCACTTCCCATCTTGGTAATGGTGGCCCTAACAAGACCAAAGGAAGGGGTTTCAAAAAATAAACTGACATTAAATGCAATAGTCTCTTTATAGCTCGAGAGTTTGATTCTCTTGACTCAGATGGAGGTCCTAGCCCTCAGAGATGTATCATTTCCTTTCATTTTTAGGGTTTTGGATTAGGGTTTGCATTTTTCCCTGGTGCAGGTTGTGTCCCTGAAGTCTTTCACTGTAAGGAGATGGTCTCTTGGTGCACCAAGAGATACATTTCAAGCCAAACAATTATTCAATTGTGGGACCAACCTCTTGTTCTGTACATATACAATTAACATATTAGGGGGTGAGGACCATAACTCCCAGTGGTCCAAGGCATATTCCTACTACTCATCCCCTTTCGCCCAAAACAAAGTAATTTGGACCTCTGGAATTTCTTGTGCAGGTTGTGTCCCTGAAGTCTTTGATTGTAAGGAGGTGGTCTCTTTGTCCCCTTCTGCCTAGAACGAAGTAATTTGGACCTCTGGAATTGCTCATGCAGGCTGTGTCCCTGATGTATTTGATTGTAAGGAGGTGGTCTCTTGGTGCTTGGACCTTTGGAATTTCTCATGCAGGTTGTGTCCTTGAAGTCTTTGACTGTAAGGAGGTGGTCTCTTAGTCCCCTTATTCCTATAATGAAGTAATTTAGACCTCTTGAACTTATCGTGCAGGTTGTGTCCCTGAAGTCTTTGACTGTAAGGAGGTGGCCTCTTGGTGGGCCGAGAGATATATTTCAAGACAAATAATTATTCCACTGTTGGACCACTCTCATGTTTCTTTGTCACCTCAGGTATTCCGCAAGATGTTGATATTATCAAATCCAACATTGACCTTCAGAGTATAACAATGCAAGGAGTTCCTAAAAAAACATGATAATCAGTTTTTTATGCATGTTCAAGAGCTTGTTGATGCCTTCTGCATGTTGTCGCACTAGATGAACAACACAGAATTGTATGAATGTTTTTTTTTTGTAACTCCTCTACCTGTACTTATGACAAGTATGTACAATTCTTCGGTGCAAAGAACTCAGTTCAATGTCTATGGATAAATATATATTACCCACTATTTTTCTTATAGATTTACTTTTAAAAACTTGCCTTGGAATCTTGGTTGGTGCTTCTTTGTTGGATTTAACACCTTTTCTCATTTGCATGGTTCAATAGTCTCGTAATTCTTAAATATTGTATTGACTCAAGTAATTTGATCAAATATTAAGCATTGAACAATTATATGACAATGCATTGTGTCGATCACATGAGGCTTCTATAGAAACATAAATGAATTTCACATAGTTTCAAACCAACATTCAATTCCATTCGTAATGTAGATAGAACATAGCAACACTAACTCAAGATGCGAGATTTGGGGCCCCGCCCAAGAAGTTTCATTCTCATCTCAACCTTGTTGAGAAAACGATCTCTTATTTCCCTCTCACTTCCTTGATTCCTTCACTCGAAAAGGAAACATATTATTGGTTGTCCATCCCCTGGCCTCTATTTGAGCACTTTTACTTTATTAATGAAATTACCAAATTTCTTCTTCGCAAATATTTTGAAAAAAAAATGATATATGCTAGTTGAAGTCAAATGGGGCTATGAAATCAACCACAATATTAAAATTCAAGTTCTTCGTTGTTATACTTATGGTCAAGTTGACAGTACAACAATTTTATTTCAACAACCCTCTGATTTCTCTGTAGATTTTTTATGCTTCTCTTATGCAAACACATCCTAGAAAGTATAAATATGACTCACTTTCTCTATTCTTTTATTGAAGAGCATGTAGAGTTGTCTAATTGACTTCATATTTATTGTTGCTCCTAAAGTTTGCACCTGAGTGCTAAAGGGCGGAGCCATGCCACCAGAAATTTAGAATGGTCGTTCTTTTGAATTTGTTGATGAGTTAGAGGGGTGTTTCACCAAGACAAAAGCATGGTAAAATTAGCAAGATGATATGGATGAGGGTTCTACTTGGATGGTAGCAGAGTAATGACAGAAAAGTGAAATAATAGAGGTAAAAACAGAGGGAAACAAAAAAACCATTCAACGAATAATCTGTTTCAAGAAGTTTACTACTTAAAATAATATTTCAAGGCATTAAATAATGTATCAAAAACACAATTACTCCCATGGGTTGCAATAAAAACAAATCTTCATCAAAGAATTAGTTGATGCACCTCATTCACCTGAAATGACCAATAGCACAATCTAATAAATTGACCTCCCTATTATCGAATCAACAAAGATGAATATTATGGTATTAGAGAAAAACAAATTGTGTGGGAATTGAATTGGAAAAAATTGTTACTTATTCTACTTTTTTTAAGGCCTTATCAGAGTAAGAATGCAAACTTATCCTAACCCACTATTATCTACAAAAGAAAAACATCAATAGCACCTATAAATCAACTATACATAGTTATAGCCAAAAATCAAGTTATAATTTATATTTGCATTTGTTCACACCCTTTTTAATGATACAAGCACAATAGAAAACAAGTATGTGGATAAAATATTGGACTAGAAAATTATGATTTTGCAACAATTGGGCTTGTTTGAGACCAATTATCACTTCCGAAAATTTCCCTCCCCTTTTCCATTTTCCCACTCTATTTTATCCCCTTATGTTCCCTCTTCTCTACTTAACCGAATTCCCCTTTATTTTTCCCCTCTACTTTATCTTTCTAGTTACTTAGTCGTTTTTCCAAAAATGTCCAAGTGTGTAGGTTGGCGAACTCACGGGTTCACATTTCCACTCATGTTTTTATATCACGACTTTGACCGACCGCTTCCCCATTCCATACTTAGCCACTTTTTCGATCGCAGATTCCTGGGCAGGAAGGATCTAGATTGAACTTCCATTGTTATGTGACCTACAAACAACACCTGGAGTTCTGTGATATACAAATTGGCTTCTAGACTCCCACATCATCCCCTCTTTCGTGTTACACATTTTGCACTCAAAATTTATGAGACATACAATTTGACAGATGGGCCCTCACGTCTCCTAAGGATCCCTCATCACCCTATTTTGAAGCCCTCCTAAACTCTTTCCATACTTGGTCATTTCTTGGAATCTCTTTCGTGGATCGTGAGGTTGGCGGTTTCACGAAATCTCCAATTCCTAATCATTGTTCCCCATGCCCGCCACCTTCAAACTTCTTCCCAAGTATGCAATTAGTAAGGTTTAATGCTAACATCTCATCATTCAACAACCGTAAATATTATCATTAATGAGCTAAAGGCTCGAGGATACAATCACATTGACTATCCCTACACAACTTGTTCAGAAACATGCAGAAAATATATTGCCAGGTAATGGGATATCCATTACAAATTTCAATATATTAGTGAAAACAAGTCTGATAGATTGTTTCCCTATACTATACTTAGCCACTTTTTTGATTGTGGGTTCCTGGACAGGCAGGATCAAGATTGTGCTTCCATTGTTCTGTGACCTACAAACAGCACCCGAAGTTCCACGATATACAAATTGACCGTTGGACTGCCCCATCATGCCCTCTTCCGTGTTACACATTTTGCACTTAAAACTTCCAAGACATACAATTTAACCGTCAGGCCCTCACCTCTCCTGAGTATCCCTTGTAACCCTATTTTGAAGCCTGACCGACCACTTTCCATACATATCCATTCCTTAATCTCTCTTCCTCGTCCCCGCCACCTTCGCACTTCTTTCTAAATATGAAATTAGTAAGATTTAATGCTAATAGGTCATCATGTAGGAACTGTAAATATTGTCATTAATGAGTGAAAGGATCAAGGAGATATCCCATTAATACGCATTAAACCAAGATTTGCAGAGGGTTATATTATCCCTTTTGAGTGTTCATTTCAAACATCATGGAATGTCTTTCTTGGGTCATCGGGTTGGTGGGTTCACGAAATATCCAATCTTTAATTGTTCTTCATCGTCCCCACCACCTTCGCACTTATTTCTAAGTATGTAATTACTAATATTTAATTCTAACAACTCATCATGCAGGAACCGTAGAGATTTTCATTAATGAGAGAAAGGCTCGAGGAGATCTTTCATTCACATGCATTAGATTAAGATTTGCAGAGGATTATATTATCCATTTTGAGTGTTCATTTCAAACATCATCTGGAGAAAACAGACGTTCTCGTCAACTTATGGCAACAGTTGGACAACAGTTCTGTGGAGATACAGTGAACATATTCAAGTGTGAGGACCATAACTTCCAGTGGTCCAAGGAATATTCTTACTACTCATCCCCTTCTGCCTAGAACGAAATAATTTAGACCTCTGGAATTGCTCGTGCAGGTTGTGTCCCTGAAGTCTTTGACTGTAATAAGGTCGTCTCTTGGTGTGCCGAGATATATATTTCAAGCCAAAGAATTATTCCACTGTAGGACCACTCTCTTATTTCTTTGTCACCTCAGGTATTCCACGAGATGTTGAGATTGTCAGATCCAACATTCACCTTCAGAGGAGAATACTGTAAGGAGTTCCTAAAAAGGCATGATAATAGGTTGGACCTCTTACCTGAGTTCCTGGAAGACCCGACGGAAGTTCCTAAAGATATCACAAGGTTGCAGGTTAGTTCATTTAGAAATCCATTCTAAGAAATTTCCTGGTTGTTTACAAGAATAACGGGACAAGATTCCACAAGAATCATTTCCCGCATGATTCTTTATATTGTGTATTTCACTATCAAGGAACAAGCCATTTTTTATTGGGGGAAGCTAATTTTCATTAAAATTTGTTCCCAATTGTCACGATTCAAATAGGAGAAGAAATTTTATATGTCATCCTACTTGGTTTTCGTGATAGCGCATTGTTGTATGTTTCCAAAATTGTTTGTGTCCAAGAAAGTAAACTGTGAATTCGACCCAGTGACCTTCTGGTACCAGACCTTGTGGAGGCACAAGGCCTCCCATTGTTTGTATGAGTTTTTTAATGACTTAGTTTCAGTTTTCAAAGATTTATTGTTAGGAAAGGATGCTCCCTGGATGTCTGACTAGGAAACCAAGATTTTGGATAGGAAGGGGACACTTGAACAAATGGAGAATTACAGTGTAATAATTTTTTTTGGCTCCAATGAAAATCATGCTTTCCTTCTATGTCACATTACGGACAAAATGTTTGTTACAGAAATAGCAAGGAAATACAACTATTGCTTGCATTTTTCCCATGAGAAGAGAAAAAATAAGTTCATTCCTCTACCTTGGAAAGTCGGGGACTTCATGTTCAGGAACATCAATAAGATTGACGAATTCGCAAAGACTTTCAACAACTTGAACCTAAGATATGTTGAAAGGCTAAGAGGGTTCAACCCTAATGGGATTTGTGTAGAACATTTACTAGCAGTTGGCTTCAGAAATTCTTTTATCCATACACTCTTGAACGAAGATAGATGCAATGATGACAACACTCCTTCTCCTGACACTGGCAGCGTAGAGACATTGAAAAGCACCAATGAATTTTACAAACAACAGGGAAAAGGCCCGGGTGAGAAGAGTGTCCAATCCCTAGTTGTCACTCCCAAGAGTATGACATCCCAAAGCATCGCTCCAATGGCCCACCCCAGTAATAAAGCAATCCACAATTATTCAAATGTAAGAGGAGATAAGAACCCTCCTTGAGGTAAAATTGATAGTTCTCACAAGCTTCCTGTGAAGAAGAAGAGAAAACTCGTTCTAGAACAAGTGGAAGAGCCCGAAACTGAAAGTGAAGACATGGAACTTGAGACTGATCTGGATAACATATTTCACAATGTTGATCAGACTAGGGACTCGATCCACCATAATTCCCTAATGGAAATAGTTGAGACCGATATTTTTTATGAAGATGAATCCTTCATATTCCAGAGCGTTGTTTTTTACAGTGAATCTAAAAATTCAATTATTGAAAAGAGAGATGTAAGAAATAAGAAAGGGAAATATCGTTCAGAGATTAACCTTAGGAACGTGTATTCATCCCAAATCTCTCGACTTCACTAAGAAACCGGAGATGCTCTTGATGATTCCATTGGAGGCATTGAGGTGGAGAATGTCGGACTAAAGGATCAAATCAAGGAATTGGAGGAAGCTTTGATTCCTATCCCATTGCTTGTCAGTCATTTAGAAACAACCATGCATGTCACCCCTGCAACCAAGTTAAAAGGATTAGAAATACTATATTTCTTGCCAGTCCTTTACTAATATTATCTATTCCAAAATCTAATTTTTTTAATTCAAGAAAAATAAAAATAAAATAATATAATATAAAAATTATCTCTTCATTTTGATTACTTATAAGAATATCGAAAACACAAGTTTTGTATGTTAAGTGAATATATTATGCGATTAGAAAAATTGAATACATCTCCCATATCCAAAATTGAATACATCTCTCATAATCCCTCCTATGTGCATAATCAAACCCATAAAATCTTGGAAGTCCCATGATCATGAGTCAAGTGTGATCGAGTGTTCTTGGAAGAAAACGAGGCACTATGGTCCATCATATCTTATATGTTGTATATGTTATAATTCACAAACTATATGTGTTAATAGTAAACTATATAGGTTTATATATGCTAATGGTTAGAGTATTTTTTCAAGATGGAAAAACTTATCTTAATTTAATTTTTTATTTTTAATGAGGATAATCATTATTCGATGTTATTCATGATTGTGGGTTAATTCATCATTATTATTCAAGAAAAAACATATCACTTCAAATAATCTATTGGTGGTCTAGAAGGGGGTAGGTTTTCACTCTTGTAAGATGTCTTTGGGTCTTGATTCATTAAACTATTTCCTTACTTCTGAGGAAGATAATCTCTTAGCCAAACAAAAACAATTGTAAATCTTATTCTATAACTAAAAAGATGATTTCAACCAACTATAATATCTCCAAAATACCCAATATCTCGTATAATAAAAATATAAATATCACATACCCCTCTATCATTCTTTTAAATTTTATTGTATTTATTCTTTTCTTAAAAAAAATCATTTATTTATATATTTTTATTTATTTTTAATAATTTAAAAAATCTATTTTTTTTTAAATTCTCTAGCTTAATTATCCATCTATAGTGGGTTTGATGCAGTCCTCCTTGCATCCCATTACTTTATAAATATTTTCAATGATCGATCTCCATGCATCCTCATCCATGGGCTCATTGTACCAATCGCCCCCATATGGATGTAGTGGCACGACCACACCCAGGGTGGCATTTCAAAGGACATCTTGCTCTTCATCAAATTTGACACCACATTATTGTCAAAGGCCTATTCAATCCCCAGTAATGAACGATATGCATAAGACTCATCCATGATCTATATGAATTCAAGGTCGACCTTTTTTTTCACTCCTTCTATGTTTACTTCTACTTGCTCTAGCCATCCTATGGGGTAGATCTTATATTGATTGGCCAATTGAAGTTGGATGGGCGACCGAACAAACTTAGGTTTAACCATCACTTCCCAATATTTCTTTGATAAAATATTCACGTCGGATCCTAGATCCAACATGAATCCATCCATGTTGTACCTACCAAGCTCTGTTGTCATCTTAAATTCTTGGTTAGTGCACTTTTTCTTGCTGACCTAACTGTAAGGTCTATCCAAACAGATCCTTATATATATATATATATATATATATATATATATATATATATATATATATATATATATATATATAATCATAATTTCCTTACAGTTCATTATTCAGCATAATAGCAATGTTCAACAGAATTAAAAATGAGCAGCATGATAATAAACAACATATTCAACATAATTATTATGAACAATACATAAATAATGAACAACAACATAATAATGAAGATAATAAAACATATCTACCTCAAAGTGATGTTGTTCTCAAGCTCTGCCTAAATTTTTGCCCAAGCTGAAGCTCTACCCAAAATTGATTAACCTCCCAGCCATCTAGAAACAACCTATCTGACTCCCTAGCCCCGGGATTCCTTACAGTTTCTTGGCCCCCGAGCCCAAAATTCCCAGCAACAAGTGCCCCCTATGAAACTCCTCAAGTTTGTAAGCCAAAAACAGTTGTAGAAAGGATACGCAGTCCAAAACTACCTCCTCCCTTCTCCTTCCCCCCTTTCAATTTTTCTCCCCTTCCTCCAATATGAAAAATATTACTAAAAAAAAAAAGACCCCCTTCCCGAGTGTTCTCCCTTGCCTTATCTTCCTTTCCCCTCATTATTCACCGCCTTATCCCCCCATTAAACTAATATTCATTTAAACAAATATTTAATCATGATAATTAAATAATTTAATTAGGTTTGTTACAGTAACATACATCCCTTTCTGGAAGTAGAGCAGATATGGAAGTCTCCACTACTTGTTCTATCATGCAAGTAGTTAACATCCAAGTTAATTTACTTGCAACTTCTAGATCATTCAGCAGGAACATATAGTAGCGCTAGAAAGAACTTACTTGGTATTCATATTCTTCCTTGTGACCCAGTGCATGTAATACATTTTCACATGTTGCACGTTGCAACTCCTCCTGGTGTTTCTCTTTGTATTACTTCTGCTCAACATGTTGCATATCAGTCTACATGTGATATTCTTCTATCGATCTCTATGTCATGCACTATAATTCTTCGTGCACACGGGCCTCCTCCAAGGATCTTTGCGTCACGCACTGCAATTCTTCACACATGTGATCCTCATCCAACGACCTTTGCATCACCTATTGAACATATTCACATATATGAGTTTCCTATAGTGATATGTGTGTCACCCTTTGTACTTCCTCCCAGATCCATGCCTCTTTAAGAGACCTTTATTCCGCACGTTGCAACTCCTCGCGTGATTTTTCCTCTTTGAGGGCTCTCTACGCATCACAGAGAACTAATTTTCTTAAGCATCATAAAACTTTGGAGGGGGATTAGGTTCCTTCCTAATCTTTCCATCTGGTTTTTTACCTAATCCTTCACCATGCTCAAATTTTGCGTCTGTTTTTTCCCCACCGCGGGTTACTACTCGGACGTTAGCTTCCTCGTTCTTCTTCTTGTTCTTGTGCAGATGGGCATGCACCATGTTACAGTTGGTCTTCTTTTCCTCCCACTTCTTCATTAATTTGGTACAATCCTCAGTTAGATGTTCATGACTATAACAATAGGCACAGAGCACATGTGGTTTGGTGCAAAATCATGAGATGTGACCAATCTCACTGCAATTAAATGATGTGTGGGTTCTACATCCCCCTCCACCATATTTGAGGCCGCAACTGTGCCCATATCCACCTTGGGGGCCTCCTTGGTATTTTCCTCTTTCTGGGCCACCACGCTCACCACATTTCTTCTCCTCCTATACCCGAAATGCATCGTGTGTGTTATCTTGCAATAATTGTAGGGAGCAACAAGTATTGACAACATGGCCAATGGATTTACATAACTCACAGAACGGAGTGTGATGATCGTCTGGTATTTCTGTAAGGGTGGAAAGCGGGGTGTCACATGGCCCCATTGTTTACATATCTCACACCATTCTAATTGTCTAGATGGAAATGGACTTGGAACGCTTGTCGCCACATAATTTGGAAGGATCGGGCACTTGTCTAAGTGATGCCCCTCAAAGAAGTATGTAGTACACCATACGTGCTTGTGCATGAATTTAGTCTTTGTCATATCTTGCAGTTGTATCATTAGGTTGGAAAATTGCGACTAAACCTACACTAACCTGATTGTTGTCTCTATGCCTCTAGGTGTAGCTTCCAAGCACATCGCGATCTCAACTTCCTCTGCCTGAGTCATCACCTTTTTTTTGGTGCGTGGGACTCAGATATGGGATAATAACCCCAAAATGATCCATTATCTATGTTGCACAACCTATATTTGGAACGTCAACCTATCCAACAATATTTTAAACCATTGGTCATAGTGCCAGATGGTTTATCCTTCCTTCTGTTTGATCTCCTTAATTCTTGTAATGAATTGGGATTCTGAAACTCCCTAAGAATATCTTTCTTAATCTCAGCCAAGGACCTTTCCTATCCCATTGGCGCAGTAGCCTTGTATTTCATGTACCACATCAGGGCTATATCTGTAAACATGGTCTCTAGTTGAGTGATTTTAGTTGCTTCATCTGTGATTCTCTTTACAGACCAGATTTATTCATCGATATACCAGTGTTTCTTTGCATCGTCCTTACTCGTTCCATGGAACACTGGAAACCTCAGTGTACTATCTTGATTCTCCATCCTGGAACTTTATCTAGTTCCTCTTCTCTAACTGCTAGTGGCTAGACTTTTCCACACCACTATTGCTTGGGGTAAAGTATTGTTGACTTCACCTTCTTCACTCATCTTGTCCCTTCTCTCTTCTTCTTCTCTTTCTTCTACTCCAATCTATTCATTGTTTGTTATGTTTTCTTCTTGATTAAAAATGTGCAAAGGGTATGGTACAAAGGTAGAGGTAAGTCCATATTTTTCTTAAACTTCTCGTGAGGTGACCCAGAGAGTTATCTACTTGTAGTCATGCAAGATCATCTACTACTATCAATTTGTCTCCCCCACCACTAGAGGATCCTCCATCCTCCTTTTCTTTCGGTGCACCAATACTTTGCGTGCTACCTTCCTCTCATGACTGTGCACCACAAATGTGCACTCCATCTTCCATTCCAACCTATGGAGTATAAATCCTCACTTTTTCTCCTAAGGTGGTTGAAATATTTAAGAAATCCAATTGGTTAGTATACTTTGTTAAAACTTCAAGGATATGATGATAGGGTACCTCTTGAATTTTCCCTCAATTTTAAAAATATCAGAGATCAAGAGTATGTCATAGCATTCATAAGGATAGAGTTGTAGGTGAATGAAGCAGTTGTAAGTAGAGTCTCAATTTTTTCCATGGGTTTACCTTTGGACAACCCATATAATAAAAAGTTATTTTTCCCCGGTTATGAATAACCTAAGGAAAACAAAATGGGGTCAAAAGAGTGAGCCTCCCAAACCCATGGGATGAAGTAGGATACTACCTACTCAATTAAATCGCTTGTGAGGGTAGGTTGTGTATGATCTATACATACCACTTCAAGTTCTTGCACCAGCCTAGGAATTTGTTCCATCATAGACCTAAAGAAAACTTGATAATTCCTTAGTTTCTACTATAGTCCTTAAAATAAATGAGTCAAAAGTTATGAAATCCAAGGAGGAGGCCTTGGCTTACCCTAGCCTCATAAAACTATTGGTCTATTATGCTTTGGTAAGATACATCTTATCAAAATACCTTGGTAAGATTGTATAACCATGGATAGATAGAAATTCCTAGTGTCCCAACAACCTATCCAACAACCAAGTCTAGAAAGAAAATACAGGAGGGAAAAACAAGATTGGGATGTCATACGCCTACAAAAGGAAGCAAGATCAAAAAAATATAAAGGTGGAGGATACAGGGAAAAGAGATAGATTGTACCTTAAACAAATTGGGTACACCAAAAAGAACCCCTCTGAAATTCAAAGAAAATAACCCAACTTCAAGGAATATTGAGCATCCATCTAGGAGGGAAAGGACCAAATGCCAAGAAACTCTCAATTTGATCACACCAATTTCCTCCACTAAAGTAAACTTGGATGACTCTCCCAGCCCCACTAAGAACCCATTAGGGGTAGAAGAGGAGGGTAAATAAACAACACCACCTGCAAATCCTATTTTACATCTCACTCTGAATGAGCTAGATTTAACAAGGGCTAAATCCCTCAGATGGAAGAACCTAGTTGAGGCTAATATCAGTAACAAAGAGTAAGTACATGGAAGTGCAGAGGATTTGGATTTGTAGATTTACAATCTACCGAAAACAATTTAGATCATAAGAATGCAAGTTATTCACAGCAAGAAACAACTTGAGATTGAAAACAAATCTTGGAAGCAAGAGCTAGCCAAAACCAAGAGAAAATTAGATACCCAGGGTGAGAGAGTATAGGTGATGGAGGCATTATATATATCCAATATGGCCCAATTATCAGAAGACATGATGAAATGTATACCATGGATGATTTTAGGGGCTAAATTTCACTCATGGGCTAATTTTCCATGGTTTTTCCAAAAATGAGATTCGTTATTTTAAAAATGATTCGCCCAAATTCTATAGGATAAAATTATTTTACCTTAAAAATCGCCAAAATTTTATAAAAACTATATTAAATYCTTAGAAATTTGAACATTTTTACAAAATATCACCAAACATTTATAGTTGGCATATGAAGGAATAGTAAGATTCGCCAAGGTTTCTACATTTTAAAATAATTTTTCATCCTTAAAATCATCCCTAATGTAGACAACCATAAATATTCTACATCTTCTTCCTCAAAGAGTAATGGTATAAGTTTTAGATACAAAAGATGATAAAATAGGTTCCTTTCAAAATAGACAGTCGTAAGGAGTTTATGGATACATGCCAAAAGGGAAATGAGGAGGAAAGAGCTCAATTGTGTGAATTATATTTTCACAACCTTGCCTTACCACACCCCAACAAATGGACTCCAAATCGATACATAGGGGAAGTATAGCTAGGAGCTCTATCCTACTCGACACACCATGAGGATTTGAGGGCCAATGAGATACAGAGGTATAGATAGGAAAAAATAAACACCCCTATCTCTACATCAAATCTAAGTTTTCCAGATCAAAAGAGCACATTTCCAACCATATAACCCTCACATCTGATGTAGATCTTGCTCCTATTCTAGAGGAGAAGCAAAGAAGGGAAATTGGCCACTTTGAGGACACCATTGGACTTTTAGGAGATGAGTCACCCTAGGCATGCCAAAGGAGTTGGTAGTCATTGTCACATGGTCTCAATATAAGGGAACCTAAATAACCTAGAAACTTGCAAGCTTCCATGTTCAGGGCCGAACTATGCAAGAAATCACTAAGAAATCTTAATTTACAATTTATTGGGTTGAGGCTCAATCCACCTCTTCTATTACAACATTCACCACCACTAACATTAGATGAGTCAAAATAAAGAGAAGAATGGAAGTAATTTGGGAGGAATGTTGGATACTATGGCCAGGGTGCCACCACCAAATATGTAGCATGGTATTTAAGATAGATTTGCAGGGAATAACAACAATAGTTCAGCCAAAGAGGATGTAGCAGTAGTACATTCACCATTTTTGTTTGCAAAAGGATGTGAAAAAATATAAATTTGGGGATGATGATGGACTAGGATCTCTATTGTTTATCATGACGCCCACTTTTGGGAAATTTTGACCATATTTGTACCTCATAAACCTCTCTTTGACCATGATTAAATAAGTATATGGTTTTTTTTTCAATTGATTGGTGAATAGAATGCATTGAATGATTAAGTGTGTGTTGTGTCTTATTTTATCTATTGTTTTCATGATTTTTTGGATGTATAAAGCTACACTAACACATTCTCAAAGAAGGTTAAAACACGAAGGGGCCCTACCCAAACATTACATCAGGAGAAAGTGGGATTATTGTAATGTTCCCGACCATCAACCCTATGGTCAGGCCAACATTACTACATGAAATAACAATCTCATACTTAATTCTATATCTAGGACATACATTTAAGCAAATGAAACACATTTAAACTCAGAGTAACCATAAGAATTACTTCTATTATCAATAATCAATGGCTTTAACATTGATTCGTATGCACAGCAGAATACATGATAAATATAAATACACAGATATGTAGAAAAGTAATTAAAACATCATCTGGTACTTATCTTTGAAACGGTGGTAATTCCACCAACCAGGTGCAGGCCTTCCATGAACCTCCCAGCCTTATACCACACTTCTCGTCAATCTCAGCAGTGGGTCCCCCCCGAGATGGGACTAAGCTCCACCCCCAAGGCAAGGAATCCTAGGCTAGGCTGAGGTTACAAGGAAAACACATAGTCAAAAGGAAGGAATTCTCTCCCAGGAACCACTCATACTCAATTACCATAGACTCTCCTTCCCCACATGCCTGTTCCACCCCAGGAGTATACACCTTCTCTATCACCTAGACAGTCCTTCGGTTGCTAACCTCCCTTACCTTGGGTTTTAGCAACAGACCGGACCAGAAGTCTCCGAGCTCTGTGGCAGCTACAGGGTTCCTTCCAGGAGTTCTCTCCTTCCTCTGTGCACTCTCTCACCTGGGGAGAGTCACTCACAGGCCAAGCAACATGTTCTTCCAAATTCAATCACCTCTCTCACCTGGAGAGATTGTTGTACAAACTGGCCAACAAGCCACACACAGTCCAGCACTGCATGACCACAACAACCAACGGGAAAAATAAACATGAGCTTTCCAAACACTCTCAGTAATGACTGGATGGTCTCCCAGTTATGGCTTTGGGACAGAGACTCCACACACAGTCTCAATCTACTCAGACAAAGGATGCATCGGCTTTTCCAGAAATCAACACAGGCTATCCCCCAAATCAACACACAGACTAAGCCCCCCGGTTTCAAAATGGCACGAGGTCTCTTGCCGAGGTCAGATGGGTTCACGCCCAGGCAGTCGAGGGTCGAATGGTGGAGGAACCCCCAACATGGCTGATTTTAGACGCTTTATTTTCATGCGCCTGGTTTGAGACTTGTCACCCATGCAATTGCGTGCATTCCATCCATTTGGAAGTTACTTGTCCTTCCAAAAGAACTTAGGATAAAGCATATTATTCACATTCTTTTTGGAATAATATTAAAATATTATTCCCAAGGCTTAAGCCCTTAGGCTTAGCCCCTAGGCTCAACACTTAG
>ML776555.1:1841204-1860105 GCA_009831015.1 Picea engelmannii | reverse complement strand
ACTGGAGTGTTTCACTTTCTTCCATAAAGTGCTTCAAATGGGCTCATCTTCAATGATGCATGATACCCATTATTGTAGGCGAATTCTACCAAATGCAGGTAGTCTTCCCATCTTGATGGTTTGTCCATCACATACATTCTCAGGATGTCTTCTATTACTCTATTCACCCTCTTTGTCTGTCCATCAGACTCGAGATGATATGATGTACTAAAATTCAGATTCGTTCTGAATCCTTTGAGCAGTCCTTTCCAGAAATTCGAGGTGAATTTTGGGTCCCTATCAGACACAATCGTTTTAGGAATTATGTGCAAGCGTGCCACTTATTTTAAGAATATATCAGCAACATCTGTTGCCTTGTGAGTGGTTTTTAGTGGAATAAAATGGGCATCTTTTGTAAGCTTGTCCTCCACAACCATGATCGAATCATGTTGCTTGCTTGTTCTAGGAAATCCTGTAATAAAATCCATGGTCACCACTTCCCACTTCCACTTAGGAATGGGCAAAGGCTGCAGCAACCTTGTTGGGTGCCTATGCCCAGCCTTAACTTTCTGGCACTCTATACATCTGGCAATGTATTCAACGTTCTCTCTCTTCATACCCGACCAAAAGTAATGGCTTTTGACTGCTGCCACAGTCTTCTGATATCCAGGGTGTCCAGCATACATCACGTTATGCATTTCTTTTAGAATCGCAAGTTTCAATTCCTGGACATTGGGTATATATACTATGTCTTTATACAGGAGTAATCCATCAGCTTCCAAGGTGTAACTTTCCTTTTTCTGTGGTCTCTCACGCTGCTGTATCTTTGCTACTAAGTCTCTGTACTGCAAATCTTCATTTGCAACTTCCAAAATTCTATCTTTAATATCAGTCATGTACATGCTAATAGATGTAGCATGTAATCCATGCACCTTTCTGCTAAGTGCATCATCCACCTTGTTTTCCTTCCCTTTGATATGCTTGATATCAAAGTCGTATTCACACAGAAATTCCAGCCACCTACTTTGTCTAGCGTTTAAAGTCAGTTGATCAAACAAATATTTCAGACCGTTGTCGTTTGTTCTCAATTAAAATCTCCTTCGCATGAGGTAATGTCTCCATTTCCTCAGAGCATGAACGATTGCTGCCAACTCCAAATCGGGAGTGGCATAATTATTTTCATGCTCTTTCATCTTCCTGGACTCGTAACAGATTACAAATCCATTCTGGATGAGAAATCCTCCCAACCCTTCCTTACACACATCTGTGCACACCACAAAATCCCTATTTGGATCTGCAATCCTCAAGATTGGAGCACTGGTTAACAGTTGCTTCAATCGCTAGAAACTCTTCTCACACTCTTCAGTCCACTGAAACTTTTTCTCCTTCCTTTGCAAGGAAGTGATAGGTTGAGCTATCTTTGAGAACCCTGCAATAAACCTTCTGTAATAGCCCGCTAGACCCATAAAGGATCTAACTTCCACCACATTCCTTGGCATTGACCATTCTCTAATGGTCTCAACTTTCTCAGGATCCACGGCGATCCCTTCTTCTGAAATAATGTGCCCCAAGTAATGGATCTGCCTTTGGTAAAATGAGCATTTGCTCAATTTGGCATACAGTTGGTGTCCTCTCAACACTTGCAGCACCAATCTCAGGTGTTGTTCATGCTCTTCCTCTGACTTGGAATACACCAAGATGTCATCCAGGAAGACTATGACAAACTTGTCTAAATAGTCCCTGAATACACCATTCATCAAACACATAAAAACAGCAGGTGTGTTTGACAGTCCAAACGGCACCACTGTGAACTTGTAATGATCATACCTTGTTCTAAAGGCGGTCTTGTTGATGTCCTCATCCTTTATTCTTACCTGGTGATATCCTGATCTGATATCTATCTTCGGAAATATTTTCACCCCCTTCAGCTGATTGAAAATATCATCGATCCTCAGTAGAGGATACTTGTTCTTGACAGTTACCTTGTTCAATTGTCGGAAATCAATACACAACCTCAACGTCCCATCCTTCTTCTTAACGAACAGGACCAGAGCACCCCAAGGTGACATGCTAGGGTGAATGTACCCCTTCTTTAGAATCTCTTCAAGCTACAATTGCAACTCTTTCAGCTCTGGCATACTCATTCTATAAGGAGCTTTCGAAACTGGAGTTGTTCCAGGCATCAAATTTATAGAAAAATCGATGTCTCTCTTCATAGGTAGTCCAGGAACCTCTTGAAATACATCCTTGAACTCTGTGAGTACCTCATGGTCTCCAATACTTGAGACTTCATCTCTGGATTCTTCCTCCACATGGGCTACAAATAATTGACAGCCTTTCCTGTAACACTTCTTCAGCTGCATGGATGAGATTTCTCTAACAGCCACAACTCTGGGAATTCCTTGGACTGTTTTTCGATTTCCCTCCTCATCCAGGCATGTAAACCTCTTGTTACGATAGTCTAGAAGGGCATGGTGCTGGTCCAACCAGTCCATCCCAATTAAGCATTCGTAAGAACCTAAAGGAAAAATATTCAATTCGGCCTTCATGCTCAATCCATTCATGTCTACAGAACAGAACTTAATCAACTTAGTGACCTTCTTCTTGGTTCCTATAGCCAACTGCACTAACTAAGACTTTTCATATTTTCTTCTTGATAAATGAAAACTTTCCATGACCCTAGGGTCTACATAACTATGGCTAGCCCTCGAATCAATTAAAATAATAATTGGTCAATTGTTAATCATCCCTTCCACTTCAATCATGTGCAATTGAATTTTTTCTTGGTTGTTGTCTAGGGCTATGTAGATCCTTGGCATCCTACTGCCCATGTCTTCCATGGTTTCATCTTTTTGAACATTTTGGATGGTTCTCACTTTATCTTTTATGTGGTGGTAGTCTCGGTACCTATGGTTTCCTTTACAGCCCCAACACTCCATAGGTGGCGGTATGGGCATTTGTTCATCCACTTCAGCCTTCTTGGGCTCCCTAAAGGATGGTTGTCCCTGAGGGTTGTTTCTGAAAAAGGGAGGCTTGTTTCCCTTCAGCGTTTTCTCTTTCCTGGACTTCTTCTGATCATCCCAAGCCTTCCAAAAAGTAGGCCTTTCTCTTTGTTGTTCATACAAGCATTTTGCCGTTCTTATTGTTTCTTTCATAGTCTTGGGATCATCATATTGAATCTTGTCACCAATGGTAGGTGGAAGTCCACTCAGATACCTTTGAATCTTGGCAGCCTCATCTTTGATGAATGGAACATACTTCAGTAGTTCTAAGAAACTTCGTTTGTATTCATCAATGGTCATGTTGCCTAGCTTGAGTTCGAAGAACTCCTTCATCTTTCTATCATAATATCTTTCAGTCAGGTATTTCTTCTCGAAATACCTCTTGAACTCCTTCCAAGTGATATATTTCTCCCTAATGTGTTGCACCTGCACAAATTGATCCCACCACATGGATGCTTTTCCTTTCAATTGATACATCGCAATTATTCCTTCTGCATGAGGGGAATAATTCTGCAGTTGGAAATATTTCCTCATGCCAAGCAACCATGTTTCAGCATCTTCCTCCTTCTTATGTTCTCCATCAAATGTAGGAGGCTTAATATTATTCATCTCCCCTTTCAATTCATCCATCCCAGATCTCTTGTGATTTCTGGTAGGAGATGGGCTTGAACTACTATGTGCTTCCTTACCAGAATGCTTTGGGGAGCGACGATGATGTATGCTACCACTCCTCGATCTTCTTATCCTCTCAAGGGTTCTGCGACTCTCTGTATTACTTGAGACACTCCCCTTCTCCAATTTCCTTTCTATTCATTCCAGGCTCTTCAACATCTTTAAGTTGAATTCACCCTGTTGATCCCTGACCCTCATGATCTTTCGGCTATCAGCTCGGTGAGCCTAGGCATCTTTCTGCAATATTTCAATGAGTTTCATCATATGTCCTTCCTTATCCATCTCATTTTCATTCCCATTAGAGTTTGATCCTTCGATTCCCAAGTTGACATCCCTTCCTACCATTTTGTCCTTTGTTTCAGAGGTAATTTGTACCTCTTCCATTTTTTTACTCGGTTGTCCTGACACCCGTTGAACTCTGCACACACAACATGTAGTCAACCGGAGTTTGTTAGGCCTTATTCTTTAACAAAATCACAATATTCATAAACCAACATGAGTGAGAAAATGTTTTGACTTCACAAAGTTTTCTGAGCTCTGACAGCTCTGCAAGTTTCGGGACTTCGGGACTTCGGGTTTCAGGGTTTTGGTCCACGAGACTTTCACACTCACTTTCGGGACTTCTGGCTTCAGGGTCTCGGTCCATGAGACTCTCAACCCCTTGTCACTCCAACTCCCAAATTCTGAAATTCCGATTTGCTTTACTCTTCGGGCCCATAGTACAGTTGTCACCCTTAATCATGGTAGCGCGTGGCACATTCAGGAAGGTTCACGTCACCTTTGGCGACGTCATCGGTTCCCACCATTATTGCTTGTATTCTCGACTCACTGGCATGTGGTGCACACCCATGTGTCCACATCCATTCTAAGGCAATCCAACGGTTAGACTTCTCTCTGATCTATGGCACAGATCTTTTCGACGTTTTAGGGTTTCGGCATCGGGATTTTGTGCATCCCCACATCTCAAAATTTTGTTTTCCGAAATTCTGAAATTACAGTCTATTCTTCCACTTCATCCAACGGTCACTTACAATCTACGGTGTAGTTCGTTTTGGAATTTCGCGTATTGTGATTTCCGCATTCCTGTGCAACTCCAAAGGGTTTTTAAACCCTGCACATTTTTTCCAGGTCTGACGGTCATGAGGGTTCACCTTCCCTCCTGAACCGATCCTAAGGCTCCAACACTTTTGGTGTGGATTCCTCTCTCCCTGTGGCCAGATGCCACCCCGGGTGCGGTTTCATAACACCGCTACACCTCCTGAGCTTGGTAACACGGTCAAGTAACTCCTTAACACTCAGGAGCATTCAAAGGTCTAAAATTGGTCCTCCAGACACAATTTCTCTTCAAATCCTCGATCCAAAGACCACTCAACTAGCCCATCTAGGCTCAGTGTCGAAACCTTGGCTCTGATACCAAACTGTAATGTTCTCGACCATCAACCCTATGGTCGGGCCAACATTACTACGTGGAATAATAATCTCATACTTAATTCTATATCTAGGACATACATTTAAGCAAATGAAACACATTTAAACTCAGAGTAACCATAAGAATTACTTCTATTATAAATAATCAATGGCTTTAACATTGATTCGTATGCACAGCAGAATACATGATAAATATAAATACACATATATGCATAAAAGTAATTAAAACATCATCTGGTACTTATCTTTGAAATGGTGGTAATTCCACCAACCAAGTGTAGGGCTTCCATGAACCTCCCAGCCTTAGACCACACTGCTCATCAAGCTCAGTAGTGGGTCACCCCCAAGCTGGGACTAAGCTCCACCCCCAAGGCAAGGAATCCTAGGCTAGGCTGAGGTTATAGGGAAAACACATAGTCACAAGGAAGGAATTCTCTCCGAGGAACCACTCATACTCATTGCCCACAGACTCTCCTTCCCCACATGTCTGTTCCACCCCAGGAGTATACACCTTCTCTGTCACCTAGACAGTCCTTCGGCTGCTAACCTCCCTTGCCTTGGGTTTTAGCAATAGACTGGACCGGAAGTCTCCAAGATCCGTGGCAGCTACAGGGTTCATTCCAGGAGTTTTCTCCTTCCTCTGTGCACTCTCTCACCTGGGGAGAGTCTCTCACAGGCCAAGCAACTTGTTCTTCCAACTTCAATCACCTCTCTCACCTGGAGAGAGTGTTGTACAAACTGGCCAACAAGCCACACACAGTCCAGCACTACGTGACCACAACAACCAACGGGGAAAACAGACACGGGATTTCCAAACAAGCTCAGCAATGATTGGATGGTCTTTCGGTTATGGCTTTGGGACAGAGACTCCACACACAGGCTCGATCTGCTCAAACAAAGGATGCATTGTCTTTTCCAGAAATCAACACAGGCTATTCCCCAAATCAACACACAGACTTTGCCCCTCGGTTTCAAAATGGCACGAGGCCTCTTGCTGGGGTAGAACGGGTTCACACCTAGGCAGTCGAGGGTCGAATGGTGGAGGAACCCCCAACACGACTGATCTCAGATGATTTATTTGCATGCACCTGGGTTGACACTTGTCACCCATGCAACTGCGTGCGTTCCATCCATTTGGAAGTTACTTGTCCTTCCAAAAGAACTTAGTATAAATCATATTATTCACATTCTTTTTCGAATAATATTAAAATATTATTCCCAAGGCTTAAGCCCTTAAGCTTAGCCCCTAGGCTCAACACTTAGCCCCTCTTCCCACCTTCCAGCCCCTAATCCCTTGCCCACTCTATGGAAGCTTAGTCCCCCATCACTCATTCATCGTGGTCGGTCTGCACGCGGCAGTGTTTATATTTTATTAATGTTTTGCATTGATACATGTACAAAATCAGGCTCTTGGCCTTCAACCCTTAGGCTCTCTGGCCTAACAATCACATAAGCCCACTAGCTTATATAAACTTGGCTCACCAGCCTATAAAACATATTTACAATTCATTTCATAAATAATATTTACAATGGGTCTCGACCTTGGGGACATTACAATTTTTCATTAAATAGTAGCTTGATAAATCTTTTAAACAACCCTAAATACACATTAACTCAAATCTGGAACTCACCTTGACTGACCAATTTATTCATAATTTTTTTTGGTATATTCCATTGGTGATGAATTGGGTAGCTACATAAGAGGCCTTAGACTCGATTGTATCTTTCTATAGGAGTCCTTGAAGCTACTAGGGAAGCCTCCCGTATGTTGGATTTATCATTCACTAAAACAAGGGAAGTTGTTTCCTAGGTGACAGTGGTAGCACTTCTAATGTTCCATTAGTCTTAGCACCTTGTGAATGCTTTGCATTGAGGTGTTATATTTTGTGATAAAATTTTGGCATCATTGTCGAGGATAATTGAATCCTTCTCTTTGGAAATCCAAAGTATATGCTTCGACCTTATTGATTAGTATACACCAAATATTGATCTAGTGTGCTCAATTCGAGACTTCACAACAAGTGAACCAAAGAGTTGGGAGTTCCAACCAAAGACCTTTATGTAGATACATTGATCCCCCAAAGGTCTATAAAATAACATTTCCTCTAAATTATCTTTTGATAAGAACTATTTTCAATAGTACCTCAAGAGTAACTCCCATGGATTTGCAACCATGGGTTACCAATGCCTACAAGGCCCTAGACATGTTCGAAATTCAAGGTTACCCTCATAACATTCATGATAGATTTGATAAGTGGTTACCTAAGTTTTCTAGCAACAATTCCATTACTCCTAAAGAACACTTGTCCTCATTTTACAATTCTCTTGGTATTCATCATGTCCGAAATGAACATGGGGATGTAGTTATGAAACTCTTTTCTACATATTTGGAAGAAAATGCAATATCATGTTATAATAGTCTTCTTGAAAAGAGTATTAAGTATTGGAAATCCTTCCATGATGCATTCATGAAGATATGGGTGATAATAAAATATGATATATCGATGCTAACCCAAATCCATGAGATTAAAAATATTGATAATGAAACTATAAGGGAATTTGGCCAAATGTTTGGAAAACTAGTAGAATGAATCCATGATGATCTTAATCCAAGAGATAGTGTCATCCTTTTACAATAAACCAGTCCTTTTGATGGACAATTTGGGTTCATGTTAATAGAAAAGTTCCCAAAGAATTTTTAGGAAGCTCAAGAATGGGTTGGTAAAATCGAAGAAAACATGTTGGCTTCCAATGTAGAACATGTTAATGATCCTAGGGCTAAGGCTAAGACCAAACCTAGGACTATGAGAAATGACGATCTTATTAAATATTATATGATGGATCTAAATCACAAGTTTGATCAAATGACAATTGAAATCATGAAATCTCAATATTCTCTCCCAAATAGGATAACTATGTTGTAAAGGTAAAGGGCCCAACCTCAAAAATTTCCTCCTAGAACTCAATACAATCGTCAACCTAGAGGATACCAAGGGTAGAATATAAATAGACCTCCTCTCGAAAAAATAATCCCAAACACCCTTTCCTGATATGGTTAGCCAAGAAGGAATCCCTTGGTGTTTTCCTTGAAAAGAAGCACACAAAGAATGGGATTGCCTTTTGAACCAAGGATATGAACAAAATGAGGGTCCTAACAGTTATGAGAGAATTAATTTGGTTGGAGATGTATATCCTATATATACCACACCTAGGTAAAGTTATACTATCCCTAGTGAGAAAATGGAACTAATTAAGAAAATAAGTTGTGATGTTGCTAGGATAGATAGGCTGTAAATGTAGAATGCCATGGATCAAGAGTCTAAGAATAGACTTGAGAAAGAGAAGTATTTGTAATACACCCGAAGAAATAAATCACTTGAAGCTTCACAACCCAATGAATTGGATCCACCTGCAAGGAAGTGGACTAGATACCCTTTACCTTTGGATACCAATCTCACTCCTCCATCAACATCACATATGAATGATGTTGTACACTTGAATTTTTAGGTGACAAATGTCTTATAAAATCTCATTGTTCCTATTCCTCTCACCAAAATAATCAAGATCCCTTCGCAAATGGATAAGTTAAGAAAATTCTTAAGTGTTGAAGATGAACACGAGGACCCTCCTATTGTATTTCAAACCATGAATTATGATAGACATAATGGATGGGATGAACCTTTCTTTATCACCTTTGTAGTGAATAACCTCCTCCTCCATAATTGTATTTTAGATTATGGGGCTTCCATGAATGTGATGTATTTAAAGTTCATGAACCAATTAGGTTTTAAAAACACAAGACCATGTAGGAATGTATGTGGTATTGACTCAAGATAAATCAAAGTATGTGGTCTAATTAAGTATTTGAAGGTTCATCTAGTTGCATATCCATATATCTCTCTCTTAATGGATGTTCTGTTCATAAATGTGTCATATTCTTGAAGAATGTTATTATCTAAAAAATGAGTTGCAATTTTGGGGGTAGCATTCAAATGGATATATCTTGTTACCCCCTCTCACCTAGGGGTAACTAGAGGAGATCATTCTCCATGATCTACATTGTAGACAGTGATCCCAAATATGACGATTAGCATTCTCCATAGACAACAACCCCTCGAATGCATCCCCCTTCATCATTTCTTAGCTAATTCACTTAATCAATAGATTCATCTGATGATGGTGGTCCAACACACATGAGATACATTAGTCATTTTTTCATACACAGTGTTACGTTTAATGTATTAGGAATTTATGTGAGGATCATGGGTTGAAGTCAGATAATGGATCATAATGCTTGGAAGTTATTATTTTTTCCTTGTTTCACATTGGTGGCCATCCTATGTGTCCTATTCAAGTGTTGTCACTCTGGTGAAAAAGGGGGTACTACTAGGAGGCCTTGATAGAGGTAACATACCATTCCCTTCCATACTTGACATTTTTCATCGATATTCCTCTCATTGTCCTATTTTATGGAAGTGGCAGTTACGTGTATCCCAAAAAGGTTTGTACATTCATCCTCCTATGAGAAGAAGGGGCTTGAATGTCTGAGGTTGACGTAGTTGGTAAAACAATGGAAAAGAAAATGGGATACAAATGATAAATCAAAATCCAAATATCATATTGATCTCTAACCCCTCACTATGAGGCCATCACAAGTCCTAATGCACTAAATTCATATCAAATTAAAAGAACTTAATTGAATCCAAATAAAACAAATGCATAAACCTAAAAAGGGTCTTGCAAATCAATTAATGAATATCAAAAGGCAAGAATAGGGTGGAAAGAAACAATGTTGAGGAAAGGGTAACTCGATGCACCAAGCACTCCCTCTACAAAGGTGCTCATGGAGATGAACCCCACACATGACCTTGCATGTCAATGACACCATGACCATGAAGTAAACCCCGTGTCATTTCATTCACTCATACTTACACTTTGATTTGTTTCTTGGGAACTACTACTCTACATGGGTATTGGCACACCTAATAGGGTCTTTTGATGGTCCTCCCATACCTAAACTTGGAAAATTTCATAAGGTCTTAAGATAGTGTGAATTTTGAAGAAGATACCTAATGTGAATTGCTTATGTGGATTTTGCATTAAATTGTGCCTTACTTTTTGTGATTCCAATGACTCTTGTATCCATGATGGTTGGTCTTGTTAGCAATAAAAAATGCACTGGTATTTTGATGAGTATTTTCATCACTCTTAACTTTCCTCCTCATATCGTTTTATCATTTTCTTCAATCTCTTTGCCAGTATCTTAACCTCCATAGTGTTCATCAAATTCCTGCTTGATTACTTTGGTCAAAAACCCTTTGTTTCTATGCCTAAGGTCTCTAGGGTTTATGGTTGTTTATGATTTTCAGCTTCAAAYGAAATATTGAAGGCMCATAAGTCAAGCCACAAACCAACAYATAAACCAGCCCATGTGTCAAGTCCACAATGCACCAAGTCAAACTCTGAATCAAGCCATGCAACATACAAACCATGTCACAAACCAACATATGCACATAGCTCAATTCACAAATCAATTCCCGAGTCAAGCCATAGTTTAAGCCACGGGTTATGGAAACCAAGTGCGCCCATTTCAATATTCAGATTGTGTGCCGAGATCAAGGTCTTGCGCCAAGTTTCAAATCTATAATTCATCAAATGCACAATCTGAAGTGGCAGAGGGAGAGAAAACACAGGTGTCAAATTTTTAATTTACAGATCGCCCAACAAACATTTCATTTGGCGTGTGATATGGCCGAGTAGAGATTGCATTGATAGATCATTGTTTTATTATTTAATAGGTATCAATCTTGCAGAGAAAATGCAGATTTGTATGCCCAGAAGGTTAAAGTCATGCAAACATCGAGCAGAGAGACGAACGGGTATCCAGGATGTCATTCATAAATGCCCTAGAGCTGTGTTCATGGCTTTTTGGCACAAAAGGTGAAGTTCTTCCTGTTGTTGTAGTTGTATAGACTCTTGCAAAGGAGCACCAGCATTATCATTTTACATTTATTACATAGGCCGCTCATAACCAGAAGTACAGGGGTGAATTGTTTGGGTTTGTGCAAACCACAGAATGCATTATACAGACGCTAACCTCTAAAACATTGTGCACGAGAAATGGCAATGTGAAAACTTCCATTTGGCCATAGGATTGGCTATTGGCATGATCATGGCCTCTTTAGTACAGTCACAACAACTGGAGGATGATGGCATGGTAGCTCAAAACAAAATGAGAATGGCTTTGAACATGATGAAGAGCAAAGAATGCATAAAGGACAAGAGGCTACGCATGCTACACAGACATTATCCTCTGAAGAAGCTGGAAGACAGGATCTTATTTTTCCCAATCCAATTTCAAATACAAATGGGATTCTCACAACTCATGTTTCATCTAGGGATTGTTGAGACAAGGTCCAAACCTTTGCCTGGTCGATACAACAGAGATGATAATTTTTACTTGAACCTAGAAGACATAACGGTTATGGAAGCTGTTTGGCTCTCTATCCAGGAGCATGGTGCATATAGAATCTTAAGACCTGCTTCTTTTTCCTTCGAAAATAATCATGCATCTATACCTAGTCAAACATCTAGATTGGGGGATAGTTTTGAGTCCACTATGTCACATCCAACATCAGTTAATTCAAGAGAAGTTAGCACGTAAAAGTATTGAATAATTTTCAGAAGAAAATGCAGGAGAAGTTTTGGTTCTGAAAAGATATAAGGCAAACCTATGAATATTGGAGGATCGGAACATTAGCAAGGGCCAGACTACACAGTCAGCAAGCAATCAGTGCAATCTATAGGAGCTCAGTCATTTATATTTGGCTATTCTCTATTTTTGACTTTGCAAGGGTATGATAGGATGTATTTGAAGACAAAGGGTATCAGATCCTCTTTATCAGTGGATGCAAATAATTTTTGATTTTAAACGCGAAAATTTTTCCTATGGCCAAAACAAAACTTTCACCAGCACAGAAGGCGAAATTATAACCAGTTAGCTAGTGAAAAGCAAAGCTTTCACCAGCGAACTAGCAAATCTTAAGGCAAAATAGCTGGTGAAACCTGAGACTGGCCAGCGAAGGTGTATTTTTGCCCAGATCAAAGTTTTTCTCAACTAAATCTCTTGAAAGTGTTTTCCAAAGATACATATTGAATTATAGTGTCAAATCTAAGATCCACTTTTGATGTAAAGGAGTTAGAGGAGGATTTCAAGTTGATTTGACACTTATTTTGGGGGCAATAAATCAGGGTTTTTTCTAAATTTGGAAAATTCAAATTTATCTTCATCAAAGGATATCAAACAGCCTTGGAAGGCTTATCTGCATTGCACAAATATTCTACATCATGAAATGTGGAATTGACCTCATTTTGAGGATCATTCCTTATCTTTTGTAAATCAGTTTTGACTTTCTATCTTTAGCTTATCCGATCCATTCTTTTAGGACCTGAAAACTGTATTGTAGAACTATAAAGCTCAAGACATAACAGAAACACAAGGGGGGTTCAGTCTGGGAGACATTTTCTAGATTTTGTACTTGACTTCTTATTCTGATAATAGAATCACATTCCTCTTTTGTTTTCAATATCAGATTCTTTCATATATTTCATGACTCTGCACTTTATTCCAGTTTAGTTTAGCCTTTAAGAACTATCATCTTCTTATTAAGCTCATAAACTTGGATTAAATAATTTCTTACTGTCTTGTATGACCCTGCACATGGTTGTATTTGGTTATCTGGATTAGTATTCTTCATCCCCTTTTTCAACTCTGTTGTTTGATTATTGTTCTCTAAAAGCACTGTCTTATTCAGTTACATGATAAGTGGTTACTTTCATCAGCTTTTGAGTTATCCTATTGTCCCAAATATACCTAAAAACATTTTGACTTGAAGTTACCAAGCACCTTTGGTCTACAACCACAAAGGGTTTCTTGGAGTGATAACAAATTGGCACCGTTGTCGAGGAGAGGAGATTGAAGCTTAGCTTCCCTGGGAGACAACATAGATCTAATCTTTGATGATATAAAAAGGTTGGACATTACCTTGGTTGTAATCATCTATCTGGTGACTCCATGAAGGATGGATTTAGTGGTGACTCCACGATATTCAAATTTCAAAAGCGTTTGTTTCTCTTTTGGCTCGAAGGTTTTCACCTCTTGACTTCTCTTCAATTCCTGGTTTCCCACATCCAGTACCTGATATGTCAGAATGGGGAGATTTTCTGCCTAGCTTCAAAGAGAGCAAAGAAGACAATCCTGCAGAACACCTCCTCAAGTTTCATGAGTGCATGGATCTATTAGATCTGCAGCATGAAGATGTTCGTATGAATATGTTCATGTTTTCATTGTATGGTGATGCACATCAGTGGTATTTTTCTTTACCTCCTTCCAATATTTCATCATTGAAGGATTTTCACAGCACATTCACTGAGCACTGCAAAAGTTATTTTTCAGATGATTTTGCATTTGATAATTGCGGTGATGAATATGAATTACATTGTAAGCTTGAAGATGTAAATATATAAAGAGCTCCCCCTCATAATATGCCATAGCCCATAAATGATCTTCAAGATGTTGTGTTTTCCCATGAACATGAACTACAAATGGATAATAAAGAAACTGAATGTTCTCTTACCATCCTTAAGTCTGATTGTTATGAATTGGAAGAGCTAGTTTCTTTAGCTACACAGAGAGATGATCTTAAATGTATACATGATGTGGTTGATGATAGCTTCTAAAAGTATGTTGCAACAGGGGACATCTATCATTGTAACCAAAATATTGGTGATCTTCAGATGGATAACCATATCATTGATGCTTTTGATATTGTATCAAATGCATCTACCAACTTAGGTTGTCTTGAAGATGAGATTGTCCCCTTTGAAAACCCCAAAGGTGATTATCAGATTGATACATTAGAGGATGACAGTCTCAGATATGCAACAGATTCTAAGGGCATCCCTCCATTTTCAGATTTGCAGTTCAAGAGAAATGGTAGTGACTATGAAGAACAAGATTTTCAGAAAACATCTAATCTTCAAGAAAGACAGCAAGATGATTATATTTCTCCTTATGTATCTTACATGTCAATGTCAGATGAGAAGGATGAATATGATGAGGTAAAAGATGATATTTTTTCAAATCTATTTAAGATCCTATTGCTGATGACTCTATGCTTGAATCTTCATCTTTATCATTAGAAATTGCTCTTGATGTTCCCATATTTGATAAATATGGTGATGAGGAAGAAGACTTTAAGTCATGGGAAGGATTGTTGACTACCAAAATTTCATCTAGTCCTACTTTTTAGCAAAGAGATGATCAAAGATGTTTTCATAAAGATCAGATTGCCTCCTTTGAAAAATCTGAATATGTTGAACAGACTGACATATCAGTAGAACACAGTTTCAAACCTGCAATAGATAGTAAGGACAACTTTCAGTTTTTTTATTGCAGCACACATGAAGAAGAGAATGATGAGGGCATCTTAGAGTTTCCAGATTTGCGAAGACTGTCTAATATTCAACTAGAACATCAGTCAAATTGCATCATATATGAAAAGGAAGATGACGAGCAGAAAGGTTCAGGTCAGAAATTGAGTTTGTATTTTTCTCCAAAAGAGATCAAGCAGTCTACATTCAACATTGAGTTTTGTGAAGGAAAAGAAGAGCAGCATTACAGTCAGTTGGATCATCAACTCAAAGAGGTATTTCATTATGACTTTAATGACCCTTTTTCCAACTATTTGGAATCTATGAACAGTATATGTGCAAAAGTGTTTTTATCACTTGGAAATTGGATTGGTCGTCTGTTCAAATCTCTTTGTTGTTGGCTATCCATTTCATTATTGTTCGGGTCAAGATCAAGGAGTTTAGCAGTAAATCAGTTTCTGATGTGGCTGCATTGGAAATTTGATTTTACTTGATAAATCTGCCTTTACTGATTAGTGTAGAAGTAAGCAGAAGAATAAGCTCGCAATACGAGCAGCTAGATCTTTTTCAGTTGTTGAGTTCATGAATAAACAGGGCAGACTACAGGCAGGCTACAGGCAAGCTACATACAGGTTACAGGTTTGCACAGGAATAGTTGCACAGGCCAGATGACTCCATAGCCCAATGGTAAAGGCGACTGGAACTACTAGGTTCTTGGAAACCTCGCAGGGAGGTCTCCATCCCAGTTGGAGCCAATTGTTAGCAATAAAAAAATGCACTGGTATTTTGATGAGTATTTTCATCACTCTTCACTTTCCTCCTCATATCGTTTTATCATTTTCTTCAATCTCTTTGCCAGTATCTTAACCTCCATAGTGTTCATCAAATTCCTGCTTGATTACTTTGGTGAAAAACCCTTTGTGTCTATGCCTAAGGTCTCTAGGGTTTATGGTTGTTTATGATTTTCAGCTTCAAATGAAATATTGAAGGCCCATAAGTCAAGCCACAAACCAACACATAAACCAGCCCATGTGTCAAGTCCACAATGCACCAAGTCAAACTCTGAATCAAGCCATGCAACATACAAACCATGTCACAAACCAACATATGCACATAGCTCAATTCACAAATCAATGCCCGAGTCAAGCCATAGTTTAAGCCACGGGTTATGGAAACCAAGTGCGCCCATTTCAATATTCAGATTGTGTGCCGAGATCAAGGTCTTACGCCAAGTTTCAAATCTATAATTCATCAAATGCGCAATCTAAAGTGGCAGAGGGAGAGAAAACACAGGTGTCAAATTTTTAATTTGCATATCACCCAACAAACATTTCATTTGGCATGTGATATGGCCGAGTAGAGATTGCATTGATAGATCATTGTTTTATTATTTAATAGGTATCAATCTTGCAGAGAAAACGCAGATTTGTATGCTCATAAGGTTAAAGTCATGCAAACGTCGAGTAGAGAGATGAACGGGTATCCAGGATGCCATTCATAAACGCCCTAGAGATGTGTTCATGGATTTTTGGCACAAAAGGCGAAGTTCTTCATGTTGCTATAGTTGTATTGACTCTTACAAAGGAGCAACAACATTATCATTTTACATTTATTACACAGGACGCTCATAACCAGAAGTACAGGGGTGAATTGTTTGGGTTTGTGCAAACCACGGAATGCATTATACAGGCGCTAACATTCAAAACATTGTGCACGGGAAATGGCGATGTGAAAAATTCCATTTGGCCATAGGATTGGCTATTGGCATGATCATGGCCTCTTCAGTACAACCACAACAAATGGAGGATGATGGCATGGTAGCTCAAAACAAAATGAGAATGGCTTTGAACATGCTGAAGAGCAAAGAATGCATAAAGGACAAGAGGCTATGCATGTTGCACAGACATTATCCTCTGAAGAAGCTGGCAGACAGGATCTTATTGTTCCCAATCCAATTTTAGATACAAATGGGATTCTCACTGTTGTAGGAAAATCTCCCTGCAGATAGGTAGATTACCTCTAAGGCTTGACCTTAACCCTAGACAGAAAAATGCTTAATGTGGACACTGACTTCCTTTCAAATCTATCTAAAATAATAAATGAGAAGGAAGGATAACAGAAGTACCTCTTAATCGACGTTTGTCCCTGCACGCTCCGAGTTGCGCTCCAATCGTTTACTCCTCGCTGAGCTCTGTGGACAAAACAAGATACAACCACTTCCTACTCTATTGATATTAGCTTGAAAACAGATCTATCAGTTAA
This sequence comes from Picea engelmannii, assembly GCA_009831015.1. Taxonomy (NCBI): domain Eukaryota; kingdom Viridiplantae; phylum Streptophyta; class Pinopsida; order Pinales; family Pinaceae; genus Picea; species Picea engelmannii. The sequence continues at coordinate 1,843,330 of ML776555.1, read as the reverse complement.
TGATAAGTTCATGAAACATCAGACACAAACTAGAAAGAAACAGGCCAAGCATGTCATATTAATGAGAATAATGACAGCAGTGCTTACAATCATAGATGCGAATGCGACAGCTTTGTCAAGTCCCCTTCGTCTAACCCTTGCCTGAAAGATCCACGACCTGGATAATAGCAACTTCACTGATCACTCTCCTTTGGCTGACTGTAAGTTTCCTCCAAGATCATAAGTTTCATATGTTCATATCTCCCCCACTTATGAGATCATAAGTTTGGTATCCTCCGATTTTCCAGTCCCCTTTCACCATCATAGAGTCGGTTTATATAGGTTAAGAGGAGCTTAACCTCTTGAGTTATCTTTAGAACAAGTTGGGAACCTTATCCTTAGATCAGGGATCTCTTGATGAAAACAAGAATTCGAGCACAACTGCCTTCTAATCTCGAAAGATCCTTTCCTCATTCTCCTCAACGGGCTAACAACTGACCCAGAATAGGGAGCGCTCCCTCAGAAGGGGCCTCAGAGCGTTGTAGCACTCCTTGGTAAGCCTTGGGGAAGCGCTAGCGCTCTCAAGATGATCAGCGCTCCTCCAAAAGGGGATAGGGAGCGTTATAATGCTCCCTGAAGCATTATAGGGGAGCGTCAGCGCTTCTGGAGATGAAGTAGGGGAGCGCTCCCCCTCCAAACCTTTGTTTCAGGGTTCCTTTCAGGTGTCAAGAGTTATTTTATTCCAGTGAACCAGTTCTCTTCCCTCAAATCAGTCATGTGAGATGTTATAAGTGCCTCCTTAGTGTCGTTATCATGGAATTATGTCTGAACATCATTTGCGACACTAGTGACCAACTTGCGACACTTGCGAAAGTTGTAGGGAAGATGCGACACTTACGACGATTGATAGGGACAATGCGACACTTATCCAGCTGAGCAATTTTGACGTGTAAAAGAATGCCCCCTAAAGTATGAAGTCAGAAGACGCGAACTGATGAATGAAATACTTTGTAGACGTTCAAGCAAGGGTATAGACTCGGAGAACCTGACGGAAGCTACACACAAACATCCAACAAATATCATGACATATTTCAAGATCCAAGGTAGGCATACCTATGCTTGGATGATCAAGATTTGTATGGTATGGCCACCATAATATACACTGCGGATCCATAATTGTATTGATGAAAGGGTATAGCCACCGAATATACAATGTGGATCTATACTGTAATGACTCAGACTGATCGTAGCCACAAAGAATACACAGTGGATCTACGAGATGATAAGACATAGCCACGACCAATATAAAGTGGATCTATGTAACAATGTATGTGTTCTTTGTCCAGAACTCCTTCGCAACCTGGGTGAAACATATATCAAAGTGAATTACTCAACCCAGGGTCTTCTTACCAATCCCCGTGCGATACGATTCTAACCATGTGAATAGAAGTCTTGGTGTCGAACATGGCAGAAACCACTTGATTACCGGTCAATGAGGTAAACCGTTAACAAGTGCGAGGGAGATCACCATTAATGTCAATGATTCCCAAGGTACCTTAGTACATTCCACCGAACATGAATGGATGAGCTGAAGTCAAACATCCGTGGAATCATTCGATCAGAAGTCAGTGATGTAAACCCACTGTCGAATGTGAGGAGGCCTGCCATTGAGGCATGCAGGTCCCAAAGTACTAATTAGTTTCTAAGTCTAATTCTTGGATAATGTGTTGAAGTCGACAGGAATAGGCTCGTCGAGGGAAGGCCTTGATGTATCCCCCATCAACGACGCGAAACGCATGTAAATATGTAATTGGTAGATCAAAAAGAACATGGACTGACACAGGTTTTTGAGACAAGATATTTGGGATGGTTGACTCTCGAGGCGGATACTTCCCTTGAACACTGAGGTACAACAGCAAAAAATGACATGGACCAAAGTTGCGCAATGGATACTGTAACTTGCGTCGGGTGATCCACAGGAGTGAAAGGAACTCGAAGGATTGACTCAGTGCAGAGGTTCAACGGGTTATGATATATGCAAAGTGACAAAGTGTCGTGTTCAAGGGTGACTCTAAGAAGTGCTAGATGATGTTCTCAAGAGACTGCTTGGCTTGCTCCTTTCAATTTTTCCCCCATCCAGATAGATG
>ML776555.1:1803047-1839536 GCA_009831015.1 Picea engelmannii | reverse complement strand
TAGCTTTTACAGGGCAGAGGGCATTACCTGAGCAGGTGGACGTGTATATGGCACGTCACTGTATTCTGGGAGCAAGGTTGGTAGGGGGCAGGATCCCTATCAAGGATATACGAGATCTGCCTCTTCGATCTATATTATTTGCTATCATAAGCATGACTGGTAGCACTAGTGCTCATTTGGCATCGAGATCACAGGTAGCCTATGGTGTTCAGTGTTTAGAGCCAACACTGTTCAATTGGAGTGCAGCGTTCCTTTGGAATGTGAAGGAACAGATATCACGGTGCAGGAATGGCCAAAAGTAGTTCGGCTATGGCTCGTTCTTAGTCTCATTCTTCCTAGAGAACATCCCTTAGATGCAACCTCAGATAGCATTGGCAGTACGCCCAGTGGATGAACCTCGGATGGACAGGTGGACTAGTCTGTCTCCAAGACTAGTTTCAGAGTCAGAGTTCCACTTTACTGGTGATTTCTTTGCTTGGTTGAGACGGCAGTACCTCTGGATAGAGGACTTCCCATACGCCGATGTAGAATTATGTGGGAGTATGGACTTGATTTTGCCCACGGGGGAAGATTGGGACGATTCAGGTAAGATACTAAGCCGTACCTTGTCTAGTTTTGTTTTTTAATTTTTTGATGTATATGTACTTTTTTGGGTATGTAAAAGAGTCTTATCAGATGTTTTGTTTCCAATGTGCGGACAAGGGAGCGGTGCGCCCTGTTGATTTACCAGTACCAGGACGTCGTGGAGGCGCCCCAGCTGCGGCAGATCCGATGGTACCAGTGGTGGGTCTCCAGGAGGTCGAAATAAAACTCCAAGGCCTTACTATGGGCATCCCTCCTCTGTGGAGGGGGGATGTTCCTTTGCGTCTGCAGCGACACACTGTAGGAGTGCCAGAGAACATCAATTCTCTGTTGAGGCATGTAGTGCGTGCAGTAGTATGTTACTCACAGCACAACGTAGTGCGGGGAGATTAGAGTCTCCCCGAGATCATGTTTTTTGTATGCCTTGTATGGCGATGTCGTATGGGTGGATGGACCCAATATTTTGCTCTTCTACACACTTTTTGATGTAATGAAAACATTTCGGTCACGCCATATATATATATATACAGTTTCGATTTTTTACGATGCCGATGATTTGTACATGATGATGTCTGTGATGTGTTTTAATTTACATGTAATGTACAGTTTTTGCTTTCCTTGAATCTTATCTTTGGGCAAGATACCGATCCATGATATAATTAGCTAATGAATCTGAAACATTATTAAGTTCTCTCGGAATGTGTCTATATTCAATGTAATTGAACATTCGTTCAAGACGGCGAACTTGCAAGTGTAGACGTAGCAGGATAGGACTACAGATAGCGTAGATGCGGTTGAGTTGATAAACCACGAGTTGGGAGTCTAAGTAAATAATGATACGAGAGATACCTAGGGAGGATGCTTGGGTTAGCAGTCCAATGACAGCGTGGTATTCTGCCATATTGTTGGTTGTTGGTCCTAAACAGTTGCCTCCTGAACTCACCACCTCGTCAAACTGATAAATAACCCATGTTGCCGAAGCAATGTTTCGGGTATGTCGGCTGGCACCATCCGCGAACCCAAAAAAGATAGGAAAGGCAGACGTCATCTGCTCATGAAAACATAGGCACAGTCATGAGTGGCAATGGTAAAGACTCGAGCACGCGAAAGAAAAGACACACCAAACTAAAATATAATAATGTACAAAGTACAGATGCTAGGTGATCTAGGCATAGTACTTTTTGAGGTAAAGCCCGTTTCGAGGCTCTCCCAGGGAAATTCCATCATGATCTACTAGTTCGTAAGAACCTCTGTGTAAAACACGCTTCACGATGTAAGGACCGTGCCACATAGGTTCTAGCTTTCCTGTTCCCAATTTATCGTGTGTTTGGTCATAAACGAGGACTAAGTCTCCTTCTGCAAAGGCTCGAGGTTGGATGGATTTGTCATATTGACTCTTAATTCATTTCTGATGTGCCTCATTAACGAGAGAAACATCACGGCGTGTTTCGTCCAGCTTGGATAGATACAAGAATCGTTCTTCTTCCGCAGAAGTATGGGGCAGGAGTTCTACTTTCAATTTGAGTGATGGAATTTCACACTCGATTGTTAGGACGGCCTCAATGCCATATACCAACTGGAAAGGAGTGAATCCAGTTGAGGTTTTCACAGACGTGCGATAGGCCCAGAGAGCGAAAAATAGTTGTAAATGCCACGATGTCTTGTTTTCCCCCACCATGCGTTGGATCATGGTTTTTAGGACTTTGTTGATAGCCTCAACTTGTCCATTTGCTTGAGGGTAGTAAGGGGATGAGTTTTCATGGCGAAAACCCAATTTGACGTGTAATTCGCTCATCATCTGGTTTTTGAAGTGTGCACCATGGTCAGTGACAATGGCATGTGGTACGCCAAAACGAGTAATGATGTGGTTAAAGAGGAATAGAGTTGCAGTACGGCCATCGTTTAGAAAGGTAGGCATAGCCTCAGCCCATTTTGTGAAATAGTCGACGGCGATGATGATGTAACCGTGCCCCCCGCCTGAGGTAGGCTTACACTGCATGAAATCGATACCCCATTTGGAAAAGGGGTCGATGGCAATAATGGGGTGCAACGCAGTAGGGTGGGTGCGTGCCTTCTTGTTGAAGATTTGGCAGTGTGGGCATTTTTTGACGGCCTCGATGCAATCTTTAAAAATCGAGGGCCAAAAGTAGTCGGCACGTATGATTTTTTGGGCTGTGGCCATCCCGGAAAGGTGACCGCCACAAGTGCCAAGGTGACAATCGTTCAAAATGCGTTCAGCTTCTTCATGAATCAGACATCGTCGAAGAATGGCGTCAATGCCCCGGCGATATAAAGTGTCGCCGAGGATGAGATAACGGCGAGAGTGGTGACGGATGCGTCGACGCTCTTCGCGAGAGATGTTGGGCTGAAAACGCTGAGTTTGAAGGTAGAGGAGAATATCTCCGTACCAAGGGTCATAAGTGATGATGGGGAAGAGAGATTCATCGGGGAGAGAATCTCTAGGTTCAATTTTTTCATCGGCACAAGGGAGAGCACAGATGAGCTCGGCAAACACCAGGGATTTTTTGGCTTTAGCCTTTGTAAACTCGAGATCAAATTCTTGAAGAATAACGATCCATTTCAAATATTTTCCCCCAAGTACTTGACGCGTCAAGACGTGGTACATGGGGTTAGAGTCTGCGATTACCGTGGTGGTGCGTAATAGGATGTAGTGGCGGAATCTTTGGACAGCAATGACGGCTGCCATAGCCAGTTTCTCAACATGCGAATATCTGAGTTCAGGTCCGGATAGACTCTTGCTAAGATAATAAATCGCGTGTTCTTCGTCGTTAGAGTCCTCTTGAACTAACACCATCGCAATGGTGGAAGTAGAAGCGACCAAGTAAAGGATATAATCCTTTGTTTATTCGGGAGGATGTAACAAAGGAGCGTGGGTCAAAGCGTGCTTGAGAGCGTCGAATGACCGTTGGGCAGTGTCATCCCAGATGAAAGGGATGTTCTTTTGCAGTAGCCGCATAAATCCTTTAGTGATCTCGGCGTAATTGCAGATGAAACGACGAAGAAAGTTTGCTTTGCCTTGCAAACTTTGAAGTTGGGTTAAGTTGGTGGGTGGAGGTAAGGCTAGGATGGCCTTGATCTTCAAGGGATCCACCCTGATCCCGTCTTTGGAGACGATGAAACAAAGGATCTGGCCGGATTCGACAGCGAAAATGAATTTATGTGGGTTCAGTCGAATACGATAGAAGCGACATCGAAGAAAAATTGCCCGCAAGTGCCCAATGTGATCGGGTCGGTTGGATGAATGGGTGGGTAAATCATTGAGGTAAGGTTCTGCGATATGCTTGATGTCGTGGAAAGCGTACGACATGGCTCGCTGGAAGGTAGCACCAGCATTTTTAAGGCCAAAAGGTAGCTTTCGATAGGCGAAAGTGCCCCAAGGGCATATGAAGGCTGTCTTATGTTGATCAGCAGGTAAGATTTCAATCTGGTTGTATCCAGAAAAGCCATCCATGAAAGAGAAGATTACGCTTCCTGCGCAATTATCAATGATCTGATCGATAAAAGGCATAGGGTAGTTGTCCTTGGGACAAGCTTTGTTGAGATCACGATAATCTACGCAAACACGGATGGTCCCTTGTTTGTTGGCAACCGGAACGAGGTTAGAGACCCATTATGTCAAAGGGATGGGGTAGATGAAGCCAGATTTTAGAAGTTTTTCAACTTCTGCCTTTATAGCTGCCAATTTCTTGGGGTGAACTGGGCGGAGTTTCTGTCGAACCGATTTTGCGTCAGGGTAAGTCTTGATTTCGTGTATGACGATTGAAGGGTCAATCCCTGGCATTTCCTCGTAGCTCCATGTGAAGACATCACGGAATTCCTTGAACAAAGTGATGTAAGAAACCACTTCGTCAGGCGTGCAATTAGCACCAAGATTAATGTTTTCCACGACACCTTCTTTGACTGAAATGTCAATCGTGATTGTAGTAGAGATGTTACCCATGTTCCCCTCAGAGAAAGTATCTTGAGTGAGGATAGGGGATTGTGGAGAATTGGTAACATTGGGGGGGAAGACAGATCGTATGTCTTGCACTTCTTCCAAAGGCGGAAGAAAAGAGGATCGATGGTGGTTGTCATCCCAGGGCAAATCGTCAATACTAAGCATTTCCATAATAGATTCGTCCGAAGGAAAAATGTGGGAAATGTAAGAAACGGAAGATGATAGGGAATCCAACCACGAGGGCACTGAGTAAGCATCAGGTGCCGATGAATGTGAAGTGTTCAAAGAGGGAGAGGCAGATTAAATAGCTACGTATGCGGCCTCGGCTGGGCTAAGTGGCATGGTGTCACTGAGTGCATCAAATTCCAAAGGACTAGGTACAATCCACGGATCAGATGACTCAAGGGATTGATAAGGCATAGTCGAAATCATGTTGACGACAACAATGTGGTGTGCAGTCTGTGGAAGTGGTGTAGGGAAAGTACCCATAAGGCTAGAATCTTTCAATAAGCCAACACCAATGCTTTCATACGTAACTAGGTGGTCTCCCAAAAACGGAATGTTGTTGGTGGCAGGGATGCAAGCGTCGGGTGTAAAGAAATCAAGTTGATCGACGGTGACAATTTTGCCTTGATGGGGGAATTGTACACATCGAAACACTGACGAGGCGATGGAAGTCATAGCGTAGAACCAACTTCTTCCGAGTAATAGGTTGTAGTCGAGGGGAGCATCGACCACTTCGACATCAACGGTAACGGTTTTACCGCCCAATTGAACAGTGAGGGATTGGAGTAATCCGTGAGGATGGAAACCTCGTCCATCGAAAGTGCATAACATCATAGGGGATTTATTGAGGGCTGGTGATTTTAGGCCTTTCCAACATGTTAGAGACATGACACAGGTAGAGGCTCCCTCATCCAGGATAGTTCGGTGGATTTGTTGATTGTGAACAACAACATCGATTTGGAAAGCTAGCTGGTGGGAGAGTCGTGGTTGATGATCGTCCAGGTTAAACGTGATGTAGTTTGATGACTCGGGATCGAAAGAACCAATAGCGGCTAAGATCATCCTACGTTGGTTAGGACAGTGTTGAAGAACTTCCAATGCGGACATGGCACACAGGGCTTGGGCCAAATCTTCTACAATATTGTAATTTTAGGCAGCCCGTGAGTTAGGATTAAAAGTGGATTTCCGGATGGTGCTCTTAGGAGGGTGTAATATGGAGTCAAAATAAGGTTTCTCAATCTGAAGTGGCCCAGATGGAGGGCTAACAGATGGAGGATTAGCAACAGATGGCAAAGGATCTGGCGAAGAACCATTAACAGTCTTCGACTTGTCGGGTTTAACTGGCATGTCGTATGTCGCAGAACGAGTGGTTAGATTAACCCTGTTAAACATGTAAATGTGTGCGCTTGTCGAGGCCTCATCATGGGGTTGGTTGGAACTGCCCCCCAGCGTGGGGGTTTGTGCAACCAAGGATTGTTGTTGCGGAAAAGGTTGAGTAAGCACGACGGGTTGCGAATTTCCTTTGAAAAGTTTAGCCACTTCATCGCGGTGTGGGCAATCTCGAGTGTAGTGATCGTCACCACAAATGAGACATGGGAATTTCAGTTTTCGCTGTGGTTGTTTTCCGGCAGCAGGGGTTTGCGTTTGGGTTTTGGGTTGTTCGTTATTATTGTTCTTCTTTGTTTTGTTTCTCGTTTTCTTCTTGCCCCCAAGTTGTTGTGAAGGGGTTGATTGGACCGCATTCACATCAGAGACCTGAGTTTGGGTGGGGGTAGGAGAGGGTGCAGTCGAACTGGGAGCAGCTGTCGAAGTGGTCCGCTGAGTCATTCCAGTGGACTAGGTGGTAGATTGGGTTTTGACGGAGCCAATAACTCCATCCGCATGCGAAGCAGTCGATGGTTTGGATGGATCGTTAGTGGCACGAGTAGCATTTGGTATCAACTCATACAGAGTATCGGATTGCGAATAGACTAAGTCTAGATACTGAGCTCGGGCGATGGCTTCTTCCTCAATGACCACGCTGCCCATGGAAACATCATGAGCGATCTGGGGTAGTAATGATTTCGTGAACCATTCCACTAATAATTGGTCAGGGATGACCGCTTTGATTAGCCTTCGTCGTCTTCTCCATTCATGGATATGATCGGAGATGTGTATGGAAGTTGTCTAACGAAGAGAGGTTAATAGTTCAGTACCCATCTCGTATCGGATGGGTAGTTGGAAGTGTGTGAGGAAGGACATGGCGAGGGAGTTGAAATCAAAAAAAGATGCGCGTGATAATTCGATATACCATTTTGCTGCGGAACCCGTAAGTGTCCATTGGAAAAGACGCAAATGAATAGAATCGTCCATGAGGGAGTTGGATGAGCACCACAAATGGAAAGTCATCACATGGTTGTTTGGGTCTTCTCTGGATTTTTCGTTGAATTTTGGGATGTCAAAAGGAATTTTTGCTGGAATAGCTGGCCAAACCGAAGAATGATGAATGGGATCGTTCGTTAACCGAGACAAATCTGGAAGATCCAAGGTAGCCAGAAAAGGTAGTTTTCGGTTAACCTGTGGGTAATGCTGGTGTGGAAGAGGGACACCAGTGGGGCCCAATACTGGGTTATGTGGATAATTATAACTCGTGGGCCCTCTCATGTGAGGTTGGTTTTGACCAAGGTACATAGGATTCGAAGTGTTTTGAGAAGCATGGGTGAGCGGGGGATACCCGGATGGGTTTTGAGGGTTATTGGTTGGGTTGGGCATTTTTCCATAAGGGGGTTGTTGCGGAGCCTGAGAATTTTGTCCTGCCGAGAATTGTGGGTTTCCTGAGAAAGGAACGTTCCATGGGTTAGGTGCGGCAGTCACATTTTGTCCCGTGGAGGCATGCAGATTTCCTTGAAAAGGGACGCTCCACAGATTGGGTGCGACAGACACATTTTGTCCTTGTGGTTGATGATGGACTCCGACTTGAGGTTGCCCCCCAGCATGAGGGTTCCCTCCGAATGGAATTTTTCCTCCATAGGGGGGATGCCCCCCAGTTTGAGGTAGAGTTCCCGGGATCTGAAAGCTAGATGCCAATGACTGGCCAATGTTGCCGATCGGGTTAGGACCACCAAGGTCGGTCCCTCCGGGTTGTTGGATAGGTATGGAACTTCCTGGGACAATTTGAGTAGTGGTTTGGGTAGTGGTGGTAGCGGATGCGTTCAGTGCCCTAAATCCAAAAGGGAGATTAGGTCTTGGTGTTACAGGTGTGCCAATCGGGGCTTGATTAACTACCGCATTACCGACAGGGATAGTCGGAATGTGCGGGGCCATTGTCGAATGGGTCGTCTGGAGAGGAATGGTAGGCCTTGGTCCAACGAACGGTATGTTCGGACCAATGGTTGGTGTGGCTATAAAAGTGGTAGTATCGGTGAAGTGATTTGGGGGTACAGTGTAGGAAAAAGGTGCATCGGCACCTTCTCCCGTTCCATAAATATCTCGCACCAAGCGTGGTGGACTCCGAACGACGTCTGCAGCCCAGAAAAGGTCATTGGCTAAAGGGTTCTGAGGAGACCCAGCCGGAATATCTGGGTTGACAAAAAATTCTCCGGCATAATTTAAGTGGAGGATCTGTCGTTCGTATCCCTCCGGAATGCGGTATGCCTCCGGAGATTCGGAGACAATTCAAAAATTCTCCAACGGGATGGGAACCTCTTCCTGGGAAATTGTCGTGTTATGAACCTCGCTCTGTTGAGGAGATTCCTCCATAGAATGAGGGGGTAAAGGGGTGTTTCCTTCCATAGTTTCTGTAGGAAATCCCTGTAGCCTCCGCGAGCGTTGTGGAGGGTCGATGTTGGCGGAAAAGAGTCGACGAAAGAAATCTATGGCCAACTAGCGAAAAGAAACGGCACACGCTAAAAAAATATAAGAATCACAACCAAGCAAATAGGACATTCTTTCGATGACCGTACTAGTTGGTGATGAAATCCAACGTCGTGTGATCAAGTCCAGAAGGGGTGGGGATAGGTTGGAACAGTTACAATGGTGACCTGCTTAACAGACTTATGCCTTGGTACAAGCTTCCACACAGTAATTGTGGATTTACTCTCCAAGGAGCCCGAGTGAGTTTGACCAATGTCTGTTCCAGGTACAGTGAGACTTCCCATAACCGTCACCTTGTGTAAGAACCTAAATATTATGGCCACTAAGGTTACCAATTCGCAGTCATCCCCTGGGCGGGAACAGTCGACAGTTTGATCCAAACGTACGGGCAAGGTATCAAGCCCGAAACCAACTAAGAGGCTTCCACGCAGTAATTGTGTATTTACCCCAAAGTGATCCCCATAATATGATCCGACCACCACAATCAGTTAAACCACGGAGGGTTAGTCCCCGTAGCTTACCCGAATGCAACCTCGTGTGTAACCCCTGTGTGAGAGGGGGATCCCAGGCAGACTTATACGATAACTGGATTTACTCTCCCTAACTCAGGATGCTAATGTTCATTTTGAAAACTTTGGAGAGTTATGCTCATAGCCTAATCCAAAGTACTACACCTATTCTACTGTTGGTGGAGGATCCTAGCAAATAAAAATTTCTAGATAATTTTTAATTAGCGTTGATTTTTACGGTTGTTCTTTACGCAAAAAGGGGTGCATGGAAGTGAAACAAATGGAATTATGACTCAGACCCAAAGAATGCATCGAACATGATAAGCAGTCATTTCCTTTCGATGAACATCTAGTTAAGGGAGAGAGAGAGTTCTTTCACTAACAAGCACAACTACGGAATGCCCTCAAACAATTATTTTCTCAATCAAATCCTGATGTGATGCAAAACTTTTAAATGCCTCCTAATATGCTCAATCAATCATGAAGATATCTTTTATTGTTTGCGTATGGATGATAATCAATACAACACAATGATTATCTTTGCTAATTATCTTCTTGGTATGAATGAAAACCAAACTAGCATAAGCAAAAGTCACACAAACAATACACCCTTCGTAGCAATCAAAACGAAAAGCGAAAGAAAAGAAACAATCAGAGAAAGAAGCAAACTTCACACCCAAAAGCAAGAGTTGAAGAATAATGACCTTGACTCAAATCAAGATAAAGAGGTCTGTAGGCCTTTGATGACCTTCACCAGGGTTTGTACTCAGTTGATGAGGAAAGAAAAGCAATGCATGGATTTCGAATTTCACTCAATAGGGAAAAACTCAATGAAAATGGTGAAGGAGGCTACAAAATCCAATCAACAAGGTATTTATCCTTCAAAAGGCAGATGTCAAGGTTGAAAGAGAAGAAAAAATTGACTCACTAGATCACCCAGCAAAAGAGACACAGAGGCAAACCCTGAAAAAGGCAGTTCTGGAGGGTTTTTGGGCCAAAAGGAGGTTGGCGCTCTGTTGCCAAGGGAAAGGAGAATTATAACGCTCTGTGCAAAGCCTTTAGGAGTGCTAGCGCTCTGTTAACACTAGGACAGGGGCGCCAGGGTCTAAAAGCCCTAGAAATGTCAAAAAAATTCAAAAAATGAGATTCAAGCTTGACAATTATGTTGAATGTGACAAGGTAAGGAGCCAATCAGATCATGAAACTAATCAAAGAGGGGTGAACCAGGTCTGAAACAATCAAGGGATAGAACAAGGTCAATGAGGAGAAAAATCCAAACAAGAGGTTTCGATTTGAGGCTATCTCCCAAGCGGAGTCGCCAGTTTCTGTTGTAGGAAAATCTCCCTGCGAACAGGTAGATTACCTCTAAGGCTTGACCTTAACCCTAGACAGAAAAATGCTTAACGTGGACACTGACTTCCTTTCAAATCTATCTAAACTAATACATGAGAAGGAAGGATAACAGAAGTACCTCTTAATCGATGTTTGTCCCTGCATGCTCCGAGTTGCGCTCCAATCCTTTGCTCCTCGCTGAGCTCTGTGGACAAAACAAGATACGACCACTTCCTACTCTATTGATATTATCTTGAAAATAGATCTATCAGTTAATGATAAGTTCATGCAACATCAAACACAAACTAGAAAGAAACAGGTCAAGCGTGTCATATTAATGAGAATAACGACAGCAGTGCTTACAATCGTAGATGCGAATGCGACAGCTTCATCAAGTCCCCTTCGTCTAACCCTTGCCTAAAAGATCCACGACCTGGATAACAGCAGCTTCACTGATCACTCTCCTTTGGCTAACTGTAAGTTTCCTCCAAGATCATAAGTTTCATATGTTCATATCTCCCCCACTTATGAGATCATAAGTTTGGTATCCTCCCATTTTCCAGTCCCCTTTCACCATCATAGAGCCGGTTTATATAGGTTAAGAGGAGCTTAACCTCTTGAGTTATCTTTAGAACAAGTTGGGAACCTTCTCCTTAGATCAGGGATCTCTTGATGAAAACAAGAATTCTAGCACAACTGCCTTCTAATCTCGAAAGATCCTTTCCTCATTCTCCTCAACAGGCTAACAACTGACCCAGAATAGGGAGCGCTCCTTCAGAAGGGGCCTCAGAGCGTTGTAGCACTCCTTGGTAAGCCTTGGGGAAGCGCCAGCGCTCTCAAGATGAGCAGCGCTCCTCCAAAAGGGGCTGGGGAGTGTTATAACTCTCCCTGAAGCATTATAGGGGAGCGCCAGCGCTTCTAGAGATGAAGTAGGGGAGCGCTCCCCCTCCAAACCTTTGTTTCAGGGTTCCTTTCAGGTGTCAAGAGTTATTTTATTCCAGTGAACCAATTCTCTTCCCTCAAATCAGTCATGTGAGATGTTATAAGTGCCTCCTTAGTGTCGTTATCATGGCATTATGTCTGAACATCGTTTGCGACACTAGTGACCAACTTGCGACACTTGCGAAAGTTGTAGGGAAGATGCGACACTTACGACGATTGATAGGGACAATGCGACACTTATCCAGCTGAGCAATTTTGACGTGTAACACTCACAACTCATGTTTCATCTGGGGATTGCTGAGACAAGGTCCAAACCTTTGCCTGGTCAATACAACAGAGATGATAATCTTTACTTGAACCTAGAAGACATAACGGTTATGGAAGCTGTTTGGCTCTCTATCCAGGAGCATGGTGCATATAGAATCTTAAGACCTGTTGCTTTTTCCTTCAAAAATAATCATGCATCTATACCTAGTCAAACATCTATATTGGGGGATAGTTTTGATTCGACTATGTCACATCCAACATCAGCTAATTCAAGAGAAGTTAGCACGTGAAAGTATTGAATAATTTTCAGAAGAAAATGCAAGAGAAGTTTTGGTTCTTAAAATATATAAGGCAAACCTGTGATAATTGGAGGATCAGAACATTAGCAAGGGCCAAACTACACAGTCAGCAAGCAATCAGTGTAATCTACAGGAGCTCGGTCATTTATATTTGGCTATACTCTATTTTTTAATTTGCAAGGGTATGATAGGATATATTTGAAGACACAAGGTATCAGATCCTCTTTATCAGTGGATGAAAATAATTTTTGATTTTAAACGCGAAAAGTTTTCCTATGGCCAAAACAGAACTTTCACCAGTGCAGAAGGCGAAATTATAACCAGTTAGTTGGTGAAAAGCAAAGCTTTCACCAGCTAACTAGCAAATCTTAAGGCAAAATAGCTGGTGAAACCTGAGACTGGCCAGCGAAGGTGTATTTTTTCCCAGATCAAAGTTTTTCTCAACCGAATCTCTTGAAAGTGTTTTCCAAAGATACATATTGAATTATAGTGTCAAATCTAAGATCCACTTTTGATGCAAAGGAGTTAGAGGAGGATTTCAAGTTGATTTGATACTTATTTTGGGGGAAATAAATCAGGTTTTTTTCTAAATTTGGCAAATTTGAATTTATCTTCATCAAAGGATATCAAACAACCTTGGAAGTCTTATCTGCACTTCACAAAGATTCTACATCATGAAATGTGGAATTGACCTCATTTTAACGATCATTCCTTGTCTTTTGTAAATCAATTTTGACTTTCTATCTTTAGCTTATCCGATCCATTCTTTTAGGATCTGAAAACTGTATTGTATAACTATAAATCTCAAGACATAAGAGAAACACAGGGGGGGTTCAATATGGGAGACATTTTCTAGATTTTGTACTTGACTTCTTATTCTGATAATAGAATCACAGTCCTCTTTTGTTTTCAATATCAGATTCTTTCATATAGTTCATGACTCTGCACTTTATTCCAGTTTAGTTTATCCTTTAAGAACTGTCATCTTCTTATTAAGCTCATAAACTTGGATTAAATAATTTCTTACTGTCTTGTATGACCCTGCACATGGTTGTATTTGGTTATCTGGATTAGTATTCTTCATCCCCTTTTTCAACTCTGTTGTCTTATTATTGTTCTCTAAAAGCACTTTCTTATTCAGTTACATGATAAGTGGTTACTTTCATCAGCTTTTGAGTTATCCTATTGTCCCAAATATACCTAAAAACATTTTGACTTGAAGTTACCAAGCACCTTTGGTCTACAACCACAAAGGGTTTCTTGGAGTGATAACAGGTCTCACTTGACTTCTCTAAGCCTTGCTTGATGATCATTGTACCCCTTGGGATGGTCCCATGGATAACATTTGGTGCTTCTACCTTGGGCATTGCACATTGTATGAATGTCGTTAGTGCCTTGATGATGAACATTGAGTTACTTGATGACTTTGAATGCATTTTGAAACATTCCAGTGCCTCATAGACCCAAGATGTTACATTTATGAGCTAGGATGTTTTACATATAGCTTGAAATTCCACCTGGAGCCCCTAATGACATCATGCACCCTTTGAGGATGTTGTGTCTTGGATTGATGATATGGAATGTGATGATGGTTTCATGGCTAGGGTTTCATGGATGATCATTGATTTACCTAGTAAGTGATATTTCTAAGTCTTTGATGGTTTATTTCTTGATGTATTAAGTGAATGTTTTATCAAAGTGGTGATATTGCATGTTATCTTTTATCTTTCCTGAATAAACCTTGTCTTGAAACCCTAGGAAGGTTTATAGTAGACTAAGTTCCCTTGCAATCATTTGTTCAAGCTTGTTAAAGGACATAATGATATTTCTAGGGTTTCTAGTGGACTACCCTAGTCCTATTCTTGTAGGTTAAAGTTATAGGGTTTGTAATGGAATACCCTAGGGTTTTACTCAAGATCCATATTGATCTCTTTGTTAAAGGTTCTTAGAAGACATAGGATGACCTCTTAGGGTTTGTAGTGGACCAAATTGATTTTCCAACCTAAAGGATTAATACCTAGGGTTTGTAGTGGACTACTCTAGGGTTTAGTTCTTAGGTCTTTCTTTTTCCCTTGCTCTCCGAGAAAGTGCATTATTTGACTCCATACACCCAAGGAAGCTAGATGGAACTAGTCATTCTTTCTCCTAGTAATTTTTCAATCCTAATATCCCTTTCCTTTGTCTATTTTATGGTTATATTAGGATTTACCCTCAACTTCCAATCATTTTCTAGCCTGGCGTCTAGGGTTTTTGAAATCTTTCACCTTGGAACATACTTTCGCATTGTTTATTGCATTGTTGTTGTAATTTTAAGCTTACTAAGGTTTATGTCTTTGATTTTTTGAGCTTGTTCCATGCCATTTACATTTACACAAGTGATTGTTATTAAAACCCTAGTTTTAACCTGTGTTTTTAGCCCTCTTTCATTGCATGATTACTTGTTTTAAGGGATGTTATATTTCTTCTATTATAACTTATCATATTGTTGAAGTAATCATCTTAATCACAAGTTTTTTAATAGTCGTATATTTATTCTTTATTTGTAGTGTTTGGGGCATTTCATTGACTTGATTTAACTTAGTTAATATCATCAATTGTTCAATATACTCCATACTTGAAAATATGAAATATATTTCATTAAAACACCCTGTTATTTCCTTTATACCCTTGAGCTAAGTGGTGGTATAATTGAGTGACCAAGATAGGAGGTCGTAGACTTAATCCAATATTGCTATAGGATTCCTTGAGGTTTCTAGGGAATTATCCCTTGTGTTGGATCTCATCCTTCACTATAACGAGGGAAGTAATTTCTAGGGTGACAATGGAAAATACTTCCAAAAGTTACACTTGTCTTTCACTTTGTGAGAGGATTTCCACAATGGTTATAGATATTGTGATAACATATATTATGCCACCATCCCTACTTATGATGGAACCTTTGCCACTCTTTATAGACAACCTACTGTGAGACACCAAGGAGAAGATCCTAAAGTCCCTTTGGATGAGTTGATATGGGAGGATGAGGAATTTGGTGACTTGGGTATTTTTAAAAATTTAGTAGTGCCAACGAAAGAAAAGGATTAGTATAATAAGAATTCTTTCGAAGACATTGAAGAAACCGTCATTCTAGAGCCTATCCCTATTAACATTGATCATTCTCTATACTTTTCCATTTTCCAATTTGCATTCGAGGATAACATCAATGTTGTTATTTCACCAAAGGTAACAAATGATAATGAGCAAGATTGTGTCCTAGAACACTTTGACATTAAACCAATTAGAATCATAAAGGGACAAGGCTTAGCTAAGATGTTGATTGAGGGAAATGAGAAAGCCTTGGAATTAAGTGAAAATGACCAAGTGATTGCTGCCTTGAATGAAATGAAAACTGATGAGTGGTATTAAGATATCATTTATTACTTGAGGAATTTTTCATGTCCTAACCACTTATTTTATCATAAGACAAGATACTTGAGATTAAAATTCATGATATTTTTTTTTACCCAAGACAGTCTTGGTTGGAGAAACCGCGATAGAATAATCCCTAAATGTGTCAACACGGAAGAATTCAACATGTTAGTTGAGGAATTCCATTTAACATTACCTAGGGGGGCACTTTGCAGCCCATACCACAACACACAAGACATTTAGGGTAGGTTATTATTGGCCTACACTACTCACTAATACTCATTGTTATGTTAGGTCTTGTCAACCATACCAATTCTTCTCATGGAAACAATGATTGACTACTTTACCTTTGAAACCAGTTATTGCTTAAGCACCTTTTGAACATTGGGGTTTGGATTTTATCAGGGAATTTAAAGAGAATTATAGTAATTGATATCAATCAGTCTTGACTACCTCAGAATATTTCACTAGGTTGGTTGAGGCCATACCTACCAAGAAGGAAACTAAAGAAGTCGTGATGAATTTCCTTGAAGATAGAACAATCACAAGATTTGGTACCTCTATCAAAATCACCAATAATAATGCAAAGGATTTTGGTTCCCTTGATTTAGAAAACTTTTACTTCAAGTATGGAATTGTGTTGTTTCATTCTTCTAACTATTACCCACAAGGGAACATATTAGCTAAATCCAATAATAACAACCTTATGAATATCACTAAGAAGACTATGGGTGATAACAAAAATAACTGGGATAACAAGATAAAATATGCACTATTAGTATTTTTCCCAACGAAATATCCACCAATGACCTCATTGAACAAGAGTTGTCAGATCTGTGCTTGACGATCTAACCATCGTCGATCTATATTAAGTCATTCCCTATAGTTGATCAATGAATATCTACCGTTGATTAGTAAGGAGGTTTCTGCCTTTGACTTCTTGCGTCAATTTATTGATATTATTGTTTGATTCTAGTCAAATCCAATTGTACTTGGGAACCTATAATGACACTTTGGATTCTAGTTCATAAATTAATACAGTTTATGTACACCTTCTACCTTTTTTCAAAGTCCAGAGTATATTTATTCTCTTTGAGCGAGATTATTAATGCAAAAAATATCTATGCCCCATGAATTCTCAAGATCCTTAAGAGTTAAACATTTATTCTGAGCTTGAATAGCACTTGATTCTTTTGCACACCTTTGACTATATTTTGATAAATAGAGCCTCAATTACTAACACTGCTATGTCAGTAGATGTCATCACATTCTCATCCACAATCACATGATGTGATCATACAATTATTGTCATCCTGTCACAAACACTTGTCATCACTGTCAAATAATCAGTCAAACAAACTCTTCCTATAGTTTTGACATCATTGACACAAGTTTTCCAACAATATCCCCCTTGTCATTGATGGAAACCGTTGAGTAAAACATCACTTGCTCCCCCTATGACTATGTTGGATCCCCCTGTTAGTATGTGTCTCTTCTAATTTACTTATTTTACTGGACATTTTCTCCCCCTTTGGAAATAACGACAAGGATCCCTTTATATTCTCTATCTTTCTTCAATCCCCCTTATGATTCCCTTAACACGATACTCTTCAATTTGAAATCATATGCACTCTCCCTATGAGATTTTGGTTATGTTGATCTCCCAACATATTTTGATTGAACTGTCCCCGAGGTGTAGGACATTCGGTGATGGAGTGTGTTGTTAAGCCACTCCGTGATGTTAAAGTCCCCGGTTCGAAACCTGCGGGGACAAAAAATCCAACCATGTTAAGGGTTGGTGTGGCTCAGGCCAGGTGCGATCCCCGGGTGATTTTGACGGCTTAGATGCCCCTGAGTCGCAGTTTCTCAAGCCACAGGTTAATCGCAGGTCCTGCACAAATTAACAAACAAAAAAAAAAACATATTTTGATTGAACTCTTACTGAGAAATGGGAATGATTTCCATCTTCTATCAGAGATACTCGAATGTATCTCTAGATAGAGGTTTGGTAAACATATATGAAATGTGTTTCTTGGTAGATATATACTCCAACTTGATAGTCTTATCGTTCACTTGTTCCCTCCGAAAATGATATTTTATTAGGATATGTTTTGTCTTTGAGTGCATCACTGGGTTCTTGTAAATACTTATGGCACTGGTGTTTTCACATAGTATAGAAATTGGTTGCTTGCATTCTACCTTAATATCTTGTAGCACTTTCTTCATCCAAAGGATTTGTGTGCAACAAGATGTTGTTGCAATGTACTCTACTTCTGTCATGGATAAGGAGATTGAAGATTGTTTCTTGCTAAACCAAGATATTAAACAATTTCCCAAGAAGAATGCTCCACCACTTGTAATTTTATTCTGATCAACACTACCTACCCAATATGCATTAGTGTATGTTGTTAGAGTAAAATACTCTAGTTTTGGATACCACGGTCCAAAATCCATTGCGCCCTTCAAGTATCTAGGAATTATTTTGACTTCCATCACATGTGATTATTTTGGTGCATATTGAAATCTTGCAACCAATCCAACAAGTTGCATAACATTAGGCCTTGATGCAGTTACATATAAAAGGCTATCATCATTGATCTATACATGGTGTGATCTACCTCGGGTGATCCATCATCCTTACTCAGCTTGCAACATGTTATCATGGGAGTACTAATAGGCTTGCAATATTCCATATTGAACTTCTTTAACATCTCCTTAATGTATTTTGTTTGAGAAATGAATATGCCTTTATTTGACTGAGAGATTTGTAGACCTAGAAAGAAGGAAAACTCACCCAGCATGGACATCTCAAATTATTTTTGCATGTCCTTTGAGAACCTTTGACACAGATCATTAGATTTTCTTCCAAATATGATATCGTCTACATAGAACACAATAATAATTATATTTCCATTTTCTTCTTTGACATAAATATTACTTTCTACATTTCCTCTCTTGAAACCTTCTTGTTGTAGGTACTTATCAAGCCTCGAATACCAAGATTTAGGTGTTTTATTTAGACCATATAGGGATTTCTTCAATTTACACACATTATCTTGATTGTTTGTCAGCTAAAATCCCTCAGGTTGTTCAATGAATACTTCTTCTTCCAAATTTCCATTTAGAAATGCATATTTAACATACATTTGATAGACTTTGATACTCTTGTGGCTTGCAAATTCCATAAATATTCTAATGGCTTCTAGTCTGGATACTAGAGAAAACATTTCATCAAAGTCTACCCCTTCAACTTGAGAATATCGTTTACATACAAGACTTTCCTTCTTTCTCACTACTTGTCCATACTCATTTAGTTTGTTCCTAAAAACTCACTTGGTTCCAATTACATTCTTGTATTTTGGTCTAGGAACTAGCTACCAAGTTTCATTTTCTCAATTTGACCTAATTCTTCATTCATAGCATCAACCCAATTCTTATCTCTACTAGCTTCCTCAAAGTTCTTGGGTTCTATTTTAGACAACAAATACATGTTTGCATGTTCTGTTGATCTTATCAATTGCCTTCTTGTTTGGAAAAATTTGTTGTTATCTCCAAGAATCTATTCTTCAGGGTGGTTCTTTTGAACATATCTTGAGTGAGTCTTCGTTTCTTGTCTAGGATCTTCCTTTTCTTCTTATTCTGCATTGTATTCCTCATTGTCTTTCTCTTCTTCTTCTTCTTCTTCTTCTTCTTCTTCTTCTTCTACATTATGTTCCTCATTGTCTTGTTCTTCTTCACTATAGCTCGTTATTGTTGGTTGGTCATTTGTCTGCATCTTGATCCTTCCAAGGTTTTCATCATCCACTCTCACATTTTTACTTTCAAAAATTTTGTCTACTCTCAGATTTAAACATATATAAGATTTTGTTTGAGAGGAGTAACCAAGGAAAACACCTTCATCAGATCTGGAGTCAAATTTTCCAAGGTTATCATCATCTCTCTTTATGTATCATTTGCTTCCAAATACCTTAAGGTGTTTGACATTTTTTGGCCTACCTTTCCACAATTCATATGGAGTTTTGTCACTATTAGCTCAGAGTTGTGCTCTGTTCAGAATAGAGATAGTTTTGTAGATTACATCCCTCCAAAATATATATGACAATTTAGCTTGATTTAGCATTGTTCTTACCATTTCTTGGCAATCATGTTCTTCCTTTCAACCACTCCATTTTGTTGTGGAGTTCTTGCAACTAATAAGTGCCTTCTTATCCCATGATATTCACATAATTCATTAAAATCATCTAATGTGAATGATCCTCCATTATCTGATCTTGGGAATTTGATATTCAAGTCTATTTCATTTTTAACTAATACTTTGAATGCTTTAAATTTCCCAAAGGATTTTGATTTGTTTCTAAGGAAGGATACCCAAGTCATTATTGTGTAATCATCAATGAACAACATGAAGTGACAATTACCTTCCTGACTTTGTGATTTGGTTGGCCCACAAAGATCAATGTGGATGAGATCTAATGGTATTGATGTTGAATATTCCTTAGTTCTAAATCTCACTCTAGTTTGTTTCCCATGTTGATAATGTTTACAAATTGGGTTTGAGGGATTGATGATTTTTGGCATGCCTCTTACTACCTAGTGGTTACTAAAATTAACTAAGTTTTCAAAACTTAAATGTCCCATTCTCTTATTCCATAACCAAATTTCATTTGTCTATCCCACACAACATACTTCTCTTCCAATTTTATTTATAATGTATACATTGTTTGGAGTTCTAACTGTTGTTGCTACCAATCTGCCAGTGTCTTATTTTCTTATTCTACATTCTTGGGAGTTAAACAGGAGTGTGTGTCATGTTATCACATAAAGTTTTCAAGGGTCATAGGCCGCATCCATGAGCACAAATCACAACACTCAGAGAGACTCATTCCAGGCCCGAAATCAATGGTCGAAGCCTGAAATAGATCTGGACCATTCAATTATCAAGATCCATGCATCATCACATCTATCACTTTGAGGTTTTTACTTCGGGAGTTTTAAAATGAGAATCATTGCCAAGTCTTGAAGAGTCAAAGCCTGAAGTGCTCAAAGTCCTGAAACGCCTTGAAGATAAGCCCCAGGTCACAATGGTGGTCATATCGGAGGGGTCCATAAGAAGGGAGCTAGCGCTCTCTAGGCTGTTCATGAGTTTGGAAATCGGGAGAGTCGGGAGTGGCTCACATCGAAGAACCTGAAACATGAATCCGCAAAACACCTTTTGGGCAAGCATTGGTCACATAAGAGGATTTTCATAACCTCGAGGCACCAAAATTGACTCGCAAAAGTCGTTGGCACCATCTAAGAACATTCATGGGTGTCAGGCCTCATCCTGATCTCGATGAAGGCAGTACTGAGAATGAGAGCGGTGGTTGAGACCTCGTCTCAGCACATAAATGGAAAGCAGGTTGAAGATGCTAGTGAGTGCGGATTAGCAATCTGATGTTTCCTTCTGGATGAATTTCCTTGCAAAACACATAACTGAGGCAGTATATATAGGCAGTTTTGATATTTTGTTAAGGTCGAATGGTTGATCTAAGCTCCCTGCTATTGTAATATTTTGATTGAGAACAACTGGTTCTTTGGTTATGTATTTGTTTTTGAGACAGCTTGCTTACTCCATCTTATTTTCCTCTGATACTGAGAGAGTTCATGATTGAATGATTCACATGGATTGTTATGACTTTATTATGATGAATGTTGTATTATAGTGTTGTTATAATTTCTTTCAATTTCTTTGAGATTTAAATTCAAGAGGATATTGCATTTAAGTTTTCCCTCCTTAGGATGCTAGAAGACCTGATGTCTACAACAGAACTCTACACTCTCCTCACCAAAGTCTTCCCTCTATTCACCCTTACTCCAACTTACTGACTGAAGTTGATTCCAGACCTCAATTTCTTGCGCATACCAGTCCAGGTTTCTGAGTTAGAATGTTATTATCATTGAGTCTTCTCCATTTTACCACCTAAAACTCATTTACATTTACTGTATAAAATGATGGGTATTGGGATTATCCTCATTACAGTATGAGGGTGATTCCTAGTGCTAACATGTCCCTGGTCACACAACATACTAACACTTATAAGGTCATGCTTTAAATCTTCAACTAGCAGAACATTTTCTATTGTGGCCTTCTAAATTCCAAGGCTGACTTTACCTTTCACAATTATCTTGGTAGATTTATTATCTCCAAATGAAACATTGCCTCCCTTCTCTATGTTTAGCTTATGGAATTTTTTTTCATCACCAATCATATGCCTTGAACATCCACTGTCTATGTACCAATATATTTATTTGTCTTAAGCATGCATTTCTAAATCACATTCTTCCTGAGAGCTCCTCTCTTGTTTCTTCTTCTAGACTTTGGTGGTATTACTAACAACAATGCACTTTTCAATAGGGAATTTTGTCCAACTTATGCAATCCTGTGCTTTATGGAAAAAATTATGGAATTTATAACATTCATTATCGTAGTTAAAGAGTGGATCAAATGAATTTTGTTTATGTTGTCAACATGATTTTTGACTTTGTTGTTCACATAATTATTTCTTGGAGCATTTTACATTTCTCCATTTATTCTTTGGTCATTTCTTGGATATGCTCTGCAATCTATTGCCTTATGTCCAAAATTGTTGCATGAACAATAGTTACCAAGAAAGAGATATTCATACATGTTCATAGTGTGTCTTCTTAGTGTCATCATCTTTCCAAATTTATTTTTCCTATGAAGGAAAGTTGGCTTCTTTTCGTCAGGGTTTGCCTAATTGGTGTTCTCATTACATTCAATGGGATTGATCAGGGCCATAGCATAACTCTTGGGTTATTCCTTGGTTCTCTGTAATGTTTGGTTGGGATTGTAACCAAGTCTAGTTCCGTCAAATGGTGATCTTTGGTTATTGATCATATTGTCTTATATCATGGAACTTTGTTCAAACTTTTTACTGGTGTTCAAATCAACTATAAGTACATCGATTTCCTTCATTAAGGAAACATTTTCTTTTTCAAGTTTCTCACAATCTTCTTCTTTGTGCTGCAGTTGACTCATTATTTCCTCTTCAACTTTCTTTTGTTCTTCTAGTTGAGAAACCACATCTGAATTATGTGACAATTCTTCCTTCAACTATCTATTCTTTCTTCTAATCCTTTTTATTTCATTTAGGGCACATAGTAATTCTCCTTCAAGATCAACATCCACATCTTCATTTTCTCCAATCTCTGGGACATTGTTATTTTTTTCATCTTCATTGGAATCTATTTCTTGAGCAATAAACAAACCATCTTCTTCAATCTCTTCATCACTTTCAGAAGATAAGTAGTCGTTTTCTTTGGAATAAACATTCTTCTTTTTCTTCTAGAAGTATTTGTTCCTTTGAGTTTTACCCTCTATTTTTTTCATTAGGGTTAAAATAATCCTTATATTTGTTGTCCCTGTGTTTATTATGAGGGAATTTGGCAGCAAAGTGTCCTACTTCACCACAATTAAAACATTTGAAAGGAATCTTACCTTTATGTTTTCCAATTCCTCTCTGGAGCCTTCTCACAAAGTTGGTTGCTTCTGCATCATAATCATCATTGGAGTTGTCACTTGATCTTTCTTTTCTATTGTTGGTCTTCCTTGAGGCTTTAATTGTTTCTTCTCTTTTAGTTACTTATTCTTGTCCTATTTTCATTTCATAGGTTGTAAGAATTCCATGCAATTAATCCATCATAATTTGTCCAATTCTTTTCTATCTTCAAGATTTGATATCTTAAGATTGAATCTCATAGGAAGTGACTTGAGTACTCTTTTCACAATGAATTTCTCATCAATTGTTTCCCCCAAACCTTTGATGATGTTTACAATTTCATCCACATGTAAAATGTATGCTATAGTGTTTTCTACTTCATTCATCTTCAAGATTTCAAATTTACTACTATGAGTTTGTAGCTTTGATTGCTTGACTTTATCATCTCCTTCATGGGTGTTCCATAGTTTATCCCACATCTCCTTTGTTGATTTAAAATGCATAACTTTGGTGAATTTTGATTTTGATAACTAATCCGAAAAGATCTTTTAAAGACTATGGTTGAGTTTTAAAACATGAGTTCATTAACCATTTAATAAATTGATGAAAGAGGGAGAATTAATGATGTAACATGGAAGCCATAATAAGATATACAGATCTGAAAATAAGCACAATAATCAGCAAACCGTAACAACAAAAGTTGTTAACGAAGTTCGGCAATATTGCCTATGTCTCTAAGCCTTTGTCTCAGTGGGTGAGGATTTATTATTTCTTTTAAAATATTAAAAAGTAGATCTGATAAGTGTCAAATTGATTACAAAATGATTTGGTTGTGTTCTTCTAGATCTCAAGAACCCAACACAAATGACAACACTCAAAATGGATGAACGAAGCTCCCAAAAATGGCCCGCAAAGTTGCTCTCCTCAATGGCTTCCCTGCATAAAAATGGCTTTGGCTTTACAATTCTCCAGCATTTATCCTCTTATGAACCTATACAAGGCTTCCAATAACCTTTGTTTTATATATATTTCAAGTTGGTAACATCCTCCCAACTTCCTCCCAAGATCTGGCCTCAAAAAGAGCTCCAGATCCTCCAATAATGGCCAAAATCCATCAATATCAGGCTAAAAATCATTTAAAATCTTATAATATAGTTAAAAAACCCACTTTTGGGCTAAAATTGGGAGCAACCCCCAAATTCTTGGGCTCCTGGTCAAATGGTAGCTTCCATGTGGCCAAGCCTTATGCACTGGCCCCTTAACCTCTGACCCCTGGTCATCAGCTTGGCCATATGGCCTACCCTTAACCCCCACACGCTCGCATGTGGTTTAAGTTCTGGTCGTTATCTCCTAGTCATGTGCCTTGGTCGGCAGGATAGCCCCACCGACCGGGCATTATCCCCTCAAATCCACACCAAACAAAGGTGAATGCAACTGGTTATATGGTAAAGTCATATGGGTGTCCATCAGGGCTACACCAAACAAATATCCACGCCGTAAAATAAGATTGTGCCACTTGTATAAGAGTGTGGTTATATGGATACGCGTCAGGGGATGGGGCCTAGCCCTGACCCTTTACTTTGCCACCATTAGACATATTTGAATTCAAATATTTTATTTAAACCATATGAAATAAGAAACGATGTGGGCGGGCTGGTAGCCCAACCCTACCAAGTCGCTTCCCCCCTTCCTGAAGGTCACGGGTTCGACTCCCATTGAGTCAAAAACTTTTACAACTTCATACCAATGAAGGGGTTCCATGTGGCAGCCCATGACTGGGCCACATGGCACCATAACACTTTCTCTCTAACTGACACATGTCAACATCCCATTCGCCCACACACATCACTGCCACATGTCACCAATGGAATGGTCCACACAAATGCCAATGCATCACTACCATGTCACCTATACGACTGTATAGATTATATGGTTAGCTGCCACATCAACATTGTACGAACTATACAATCAGCAAAATTTTGCATGTTTGGAAAAATGAACAGAACACAATATCTTTCGCATATGGTGTCTGTTTGAGCTTGTTCAAGTTGTGTTGGGTTTGTAACGATGAGGCCTACACACACATCCATTTTGAATAGATTCTGAGCACTTTGATTTTTAGACCTTCCTAGACCTATTTTGGTTCCTGGATCCATTTTAGATCACACCTCCCCACTAAGACCTTTTGGTCCTCCAAAAGGATATTAACCAGTCATCAAGTGTGGGATAGGCCACCCCACTTGTTCTTTGTCTTTAAACTCTGTCTTGTGCACCTGTCTCATCAAGATCAATTGCAAAACAACCATGACAATTGACAGCATATTGTTAGCCACTTGTACTTTGTCACATCTTACTAAAGCCATGATCATCCATGTTGACAACATTAGCAATGATAACATCAGAAATATGACTGCAAATGAGATAATATTTTTGTAATACTTGCACAACATTATCTTATCTTGAAGCAAAATATGATTGAACTTCCATTCTACAATCATCTCATGTTCTTGTTTAAGATCAATTACTTGATTTGGCACAATTATAGGTGTGTTGCTTGCATAAGCTGCCTTCCTTAATTGTTCCATTGTTTGAAGAGAATGATTTTTTTCTAAATGATGAACATGTACAACATATTCCTTGACTGATTTGATTATGTGATATTGATTATGCTCCCTATAGAAGATTTCTTTGCAATCATACAAATAATAACTACCTAAGACCATTCCACATTCATTGAGTGGAACCACATCACACATTACCTCATCCACAAACTTAGATGAGATTGCAAACCTTAATGTGCATTGTTTTCTTATGTTCAATTTATGAGTGTTGCTTATCCATTTAAGTGAGTAAGGTTTATGATGCATATGAGTGCTTAATCCCAATTGTTTAACCACTTCCTCTAAAATCAAGTTAGATTGAGATCCACTATCTATCAAGGTGTCGACCTTAGTATGTCTCATAATGACCCTTTTGTGAAACAAATTACTTATTGAATCAAATCCATCACCAATTTTACCTGTCAAACCAACTGCTATGATTTTAGATTCATCACCTGAATCTAATCCCAAGTCTGTTGGTCGTGTTGTTTCTACAACTGTTTGCCTCCCTTTCCTTTCTTTGAACCACTTTGATCTCTTCTCGAGATGCAATTGTCAACAATGGTCATCATCATTCCCTTATTTCTTGTAATGCTTGCAAGAGAGATTCTCTTCCTTTTTTTCCACTGAATTTTCTTTCTTGCGATTCCACTTCCTTTTGTCCTCTTTTCTTGAAGACGACTCCCCTAATACACCAACTCTTGTTTTCCATGCCTCAATGTATGTCGCTTGAATAAAACCCTCATCAAGAATAGTAGGTCCAAACATAAATACAGTGTTACGAATGTGTACAAGTAAACCTCCTATGTACTTCATAAGAGTTTCTTGGGTATGTAATGGAATTTCTAACATTAATTCCATCTTACAAAATTCATTTGTGTATTCTTGCACTTTTTGTCCCTTTCATAGTTTAAGACCTTTCCATTCAATTAAATCCTTCTCTTTATAACCCAAAGGATAAAACTGTTTTCTAAGTGTAGAAACAAAAACTTCCCATGATGTAAATACATTACCCACTTGGTGTGTGCCGGTTTGAAACTTTATTTTCCACCAGATGAGTGTTGTGCCTGCAAGTCGAACCGATGCCAATTTGATTTGAGTGGCCTCGTCTCTGATTTGTTTCACACTTCAATAAACTTCCATATGTCTGACCCAATCATCAAGCCTCTCTACATTGACTTCACCATCATACATGGGTAATTCAAACTTCACATCAAGCTTTAGTAAAGGCATACCATTTTTATGTTTATGGGAATGTCTTCTTGCGGTGGACTTAGAACTTCTACTTGAAGAAGAAGAAGTTGATGGAGAAGAAGGAGGTGACAAAGGAGGTTTAGGAGGATCCTCTCCTTCTTCACTTTTTGCCTTTGAAGATTCGCCTAGAATCAGTTTCTTCTGTTCCAAGTAATTGTTATATAAAATCTTCATCATCTCCGACATGGCAAAGAAGGTATTTTGAAACTCTACCTCGTCATGAGAAAGTCCCTCTTTCGATTCCATATTATCACTTTGAGAAGTTCTCTTTCTCGATCCAATCTTAAGATTCTCTTCAATAATATTTCCTTCACCATGGTTCAAATTTTCCTTGGTAATCATGCAAACTCAAAAACCAATTGTCAACTAGCTTCGATACCACTTGATCCAAAAAGATCTTTTAAAGACTATGGTTGAGTTTTAAAACATGAGTTGATTAACCATTTAATAAATTGGTGAAAGAGAAAGAATTAATGATGTAACATGGAAGCCATAATAAGATATACATATCTAGAAATAAGCACAAGAATAAGAAAACAATAGCAACAAAAGTTTATTAACGGAGTTTGGCAATATCCCCTACGTCTCTGGGACTTTGTCTCAGTGGGTGAGGCTTTCTTATTTCTCTTCAAATATTCAAAAGTACATATGATAAGTGTCAAATGGATTACAAAATTATTTGGTTGTGTTTTTCTAGATCTCAAGAACCCAACACAATTGACGACACTGAAAACAGATGAACGAAACTCCCATAAATGGCCCGTAAAGTTGCTCTCCTCAATGGCTTCCCTACATAAAAATGGCTTTGGATTTATAATTCTCCATAATTTCTCCTCTTCTGAACCTATCTTAGGCTTCCAATAATATATGGTTTATATATATTTCAAGTTGGTAACATCCTCCCAACTTCCTCCCAAGATCTGGCCTCAAAAAGAGCTCCAGATCCTCCAATAATGGCCAAAATCCATCAATATTAGGTTAAAAATCAATTAAAATCTTATACTATAGTTTAAAAACCCACTTTTGGGTTAAAATTGGGTGCAACCGCCGAATTATCGGGCTCCTGGTCATATGGTAGTTTCCATGTGGCCAAGCGCTATGCATTGGCCCCTTAACCTCCATCCCTTGGTCATCAACTTGGCCATATGGCCTACCCTTAAGCCCCCACGTGCTCGCATGTGGTTTAATTTCTAGTTGTTAGCTCCTGGTCATGCACCTTGGTTGGCAGGCTAGCCTGACTGACCGGGCACTATCCCCTCAAATCCATGCCAAACATAGGTGAATGCAACCGGTTATATGGTAAAGTCATATGGGTGTGTGCAAGGGCTACAACAAAAAAATATATGCGCCATAAACTAAGATCGTGCCACTTCTATAAGAGTGTGGTTATATGGATATACGCCAGGGGTTGGGGCCTAGCCCCGATCCTTTACTTCGCCACCATTGGACATATTTCAATTCAAATATTTTATTTAAACCATATGAAATAAGAAACAATGTGGGCGGGTTGGTAGCCCGGCCCTGCCAAGTCACTTCCCCCCTTCCTGGAGGTCATGGGTTCGACTCCCATTGAGTCACAAACTTTTATAACTGCATACTAATGAAGTATTTCCATGTGGAAGCCCATGATTGGGCCACATGGCACCATAACACTTGCCCTCAAGATGACATGTGTCAACATCCAATTCGCCCACACGGATCACTGCCATGTGTCACCAATGGAATGGTCCACGCAACTGCCAATGCATCACTTCCATGTCACCTGTATAGTCATATAGACTATACGGTCAGGTGTCATGTCAGCACTGTATAGACTGTACAATCAACAAAATTTTGCCTATTTGGCAAAATGAACAGAACACAATATCTTTTGCATACGGTGTCTGTTTGAGCCTATTCAAGTTGCATTGGGTTCGTAACAATGAGGCCTACACACATGTCCTTTTTTAAGTGATTCAGAGAAATTTTATTTTTAGGCCTTCCTGGACCCATTTTGGTTCCTGGATCCATTTTGGATCACGCCTCCCCACTAAGACCTTTGGTCCTCCAAAAGGATATTAACCAGTCATCAAGTGTAGGATAGGACACCCCACTTGTTATCTGTCTTTAAAATTTGTCCTGTGCACCTGTCTCATCAAGATCAATTGCAAAACAACCATGACAACTGAAAACATATTGTTAGCCACTTGTACTTTGTCACATCTTACTGAAGCCACTATCATCCATGTTGACAACATTAACAATGATAACATCAGAAATATGATTGCAAATGAGATAATATTTTTGTAATACTTTCACGACATTATCTTATCTTGAAGCAAAGTATGATTGAACTTCCATTCTACAATCATCTCATGTTCTTGCTTAAGATCAATTACTTAATTTGACACAATTATAGGTGTGTTTCTTGCATGATATTCCTTCCTTAATTGTTCCATTGTCTGAAGAGATTGATTTTCTTTTAAGTGATGAGCATGTAGAACATATTCCTTGCCTGCTTTGATTAAGTGATATTGATTTTGTTCCATGTAGAAGATTGCTTTTCTATCATACAAATAAGGATTGCCTAAGACCATTCCACATTCATTGAGTGGCACCACATCACACATTACCTCATCCACAAACTTAGATGAAATTGCAAACTTTAATGTGCATTGTTTTGTTATGTTCAATTTATGATTGTTTCTTATCCATTTAAGTGAGTAAGGTTTATGATGCATCTGAGTTTTTAATCCCAATTGTTTAACCACTTCCTCTGAAATCAAGTTAGATTGAGATCCACTATCTATCAAGGTTTCAACCTTAGTATGTCTCATAATGAACCTTATGTTAAACAATTTACTTCTAGACTCAAATCCATCACCAATTTTACCTGTCACAACAACCGTTGTGATTTTAGATTCATCACTTGAATATGATCCCAACTCTATTGGCCATGTTGTTGTTGCAACTGTTTGCCTCCCTTTCCTTTCTTTGAACCACTTCAGTCTCTTCTCGGGAGGCAATTGCCAACAATGGTCATCATCATTCCCTTCTTTCTTGCAATGATTGCAAGAGAGATTCTCTTCCTTTCTTGTCATTCCACTTCCTTTTGTCCTCTTTTATTGAAGATGATTCCCCTGATACACCAACTCCTATTTTCCCTACCTCAATGTATGTCATTTGAACATAAACCTCATAAATATTAGTAGGTCCAAACATAAATACAGTGTTACGAATGTGTACAGGTAAACCTGCTATATACTTCATAAGAGCTTCTTGGGTATGTAATGGAATGTCTAACATTAATTCAATCTTATGAAATTCATCTATGTATTCTTGCACTTTTTGTCCCTTTCTTAGTTTAAGACCTTGCCATTCAATTAAAGCCTTATGTTTATTACCCAAAGGATAAAAAAAATTTCTAAGTGCAGAAACAAAAAATTGTCATGATGTAAATACATTACCCACTTGTTGCGTGCCAGTTTGCAACTTTCTTTTCCACCAGATAAGTGTTGTGTCTGCAAGTCAAAGTGATGCCAATCTTATTTGAGTGGCCTCATATTTGATTTTTTTCACACTGCAATAAACTTCCATCTGTTTGACCCAGTTATCAAGCCTCTCTGCATTGACTTCACCATCATACATGGGTAATTAAAACTTCACATCAAGCTTAAGTAAAGGAATACCATTTTTATGTTTATGAGAATGTCTTCTTGCGATGGAATTAGAACTTGTACTTGAAGAAGAATAAGTTGATGGAGAAGAAGGAGGTGAAGGAGGAGGTTTAGGAGGATCCTCTCCTTCTTCACTTTTGGCCTTTGAATATTCACCTAGAATAGATCTCTTCCATTCCAAGTAATCATCATATAAAACCTTCATCTTCTCCAACATGGCGAAGAAGGTATTTCGAAACTCTACCTCATCATGAGAAAGTCCCTCTTCTGATGCCATATTCTCACTTTGAGAAGTTCTCTTTCTCAATCCAATATCATGATTCTCTTCAACAAGCTCTCCTTCACCACGATTCATCTTTTCCCTGGTAATCATGCAAACTCAAAAACCAACCGTCAACTAGCTCTGATACCACTTGATCCGAAAAGATCTTGTAAAGACTATGGTTGAGTTTTAAAACATGAGTTCATTAACCATTTAAGAAATTGTTGAAAGAGGAATAATTAATGATGTAATATGGAATCCATAATAAGATATACAGATCTAGAAATAAGCACGAGAATCAAGAAACCATAACAGCAAAATTTGTTAACAGAGTTCGACAATATCGCCTACGTCTCTGGGCCTTTGTCTCAGTGGGCACTAGCATATTTGGGTGATTTTGCAACGACTGTTTCAATGCTCATGCGACGTTATGTCGTTGACATTGTGATAAATCTGGAGTCTTTGAAACGTCGTTTTATGTCACATGGCAATTGCAATGAACTTGAATAGATGTCACAAGAGCGACAGCATAGGCAATTGTGACAAAAAAAGAAATATCGTCACCAATACGACAATATAGGCAAACTATGTGAAACCAACATTTCATCTCAATTGTGACATCCATTGTGACAACAACTTTTGTGGTTTATATAGAAAAATTGTCGCAATAATTTAATCGGTCGTCGCACTGGCGATGACAACTTTTCATTGTTTACATAGAAAAACCATCGCATCAATTGAAGTTGTTGTCGCGTGTGCGACAACAAATTTTCATTGTTTATGTAACAAAACCGTTGCATCAATTAAATTTTTCATCACACGTGCGACGACAACTTTTCATTTTTATATAGAAAAACGGTCACAACAATTGAATTTGTCATCACACGTGCGACAAGAACTTTTTGGTTTTATACAGAAAAATTGTCGCAACAATTGAATTTGTCGTTGCACGTGCGATGAAAACTTTTCATTTTTATATAGAACAATTGTCGCAACAATTGAAGTTGTCTTCGCACAAGCGACGACAACTTTTTTTTTTTGTATAGCACAATTGTCGCAACAATTGAATTTTTCGTCGCACAGTGGATGACATCTTTTTGTTGTTTATACAACAAAATTGTCGCAGCAATTAAGGTTTGCATCGCAATTGCGACGACCAATATTTATTTAAAATATATATATATATATTAGGCTGCAATTTTGATATTAATATTAATATTACCATTTTAATATTAATATTAACATAATAATTTTTTAATTGATATGTGCTCCATTACTAATAATTTAACAGACAAATAATGAAGTCGAAGCCCTAGGATTGCTCTGAGTCACTAAACCTAGAATCTGATGCCCTCTATGTCAAATCCATGAAGAATTTGTTGACCATCTGCTCCTCAATTTCCCCTTTTCAAAATAAGTCTAGCGGCATGCCCTACCAAGAGGGATCCCTTCTGACCAAATCCCTCCTGACATACCCACTCTGCTAAAAATCTAGGCCACCCTCTATCCTTTCCCTCTCAAGGCCAACCCTCAAATCAAGTGTTGTTGGATGTCCCTCCCTAAATTCATCCTTTGGAAAATTTGGCTCAAAAGAAACTCCAAAATCTTCAGAAATCTGACCGCTTCGCCTGACATCGTTTCTGCCAAAGCCAAAGCCCTACTAGGAGACTGCCTCTCCTACCTTTGGCCTTGCACAAACTCCCTTTCTCTCAACTCCCCTAATAAATATTGGAACTAGACCTTAAATCCCCCCCTCTTATCACAAAGGATCATGAAATATGGTGGACTACGAGAATTATACTACTCTTGGGGGCTTGGAGTCGAAACCAATAATATAGAAGAAGCTCTAAGCCTTTGGCAAGGAATTATCCAAGCCCGGAAGCTAGAAATCAAAGAAATAACAGTGATAGGCAACTCCAAAATTTTAATCCAAGCTATGGTCACCAACACCTTACCTACTCAAATGAATCTGCGCCACATTCTCAAGAAAATCATGCATCTCTCCCGCTCCTTCCAAAAAATTGACTTCTTTCGTGTGCTTCGTCATCTCAACGCTGAAGCCAACCAAGCTGCCAAAGACACCACCCACTTGAGTAGGGGTCATCTCTCCCTAAATGGAACTTTGGTTTTCATCCCTCTCCCTTAGAGACACCCGACGAGTGCTCAGTTGGGCCTCCCGAGGAAACTGGCATTCGTTCCCTCCCAACGTCATACTCGTGGCAGCCCTCCTCCACCTCCCTTGTCTGTCCCTTCTCCCATGCGATAGTACTTATCTTCACTGTTCGTGTCCCCTCCCATCCCCCTCCCTATCCTTCCCCTCACGTCCCTCCTACACCTCCACACATATCTCTCACCCCTCCCGCATAGCACTCACACGAGCCCCCCCTCCTCCCATGGCGGCACACGAACGAGATAGTGCATATTGCCTTCCCATTTCTGTCTGGTTTCTTGCCTGGCTTGAGCTCCCAGTCTTTCCCCCAATTAGTCTCTACTCATTTGCTTCAGCCAGACCTCCCTCCTAGTCTTTGTCCACTTCTCTCGCAATGGATTCCAATTCCAACTCAGCCACCCCCCCTAATCCCTCGCCCTCCCTAGAACTCAAAATTCATAGGCTAAAATTCACACTTAGTGCGCATAGAGGATTCCTGCTCCGTCTTGACAGGGAAGGAGGTCGGAGGTTCAAAAGGATGGAGGAAGATCTAATCCAGCTAAGGGAGGAAGTGGTAGAAGCTCTCACCTACACAACTCAGCAAGCTAACAACAAAATTTTTGATCTGGAACCAAGAATTGAAAAGCTGGAAATTCAAGCTGCAGGACAGAGCCGCTAGACAGATGCAGGGGGGAAGGCGACCACGAGCGCAAGCTCCTCCATCTCGGGTCGGAAGGTTTAATTCTGAATTCCTCTTTCCTGGAATTAGTTATTTTTGGATCTCTGGTTCTCTTCTTTGTAAGTTAGAGTATAGGCCCTTATGCAACTCATACAATCACACTGTAAGTCGGTTCTTATTCTGAGTTTAGTTATATTTTGGACTCTCGACTGTTATGGGAATTCTATGAATTTATAGCATGGCAACCCCTTTTGTAATCTCGAAGCTCCGGCACTGATCGCAGGGCTGAATTATGTAAGTTTTCTCTACAATGGTTATACCACTGGTTTTAATATATAAACCCCTTTCTTGTGTAAAAAAAATATATATTACCATAATAGACTTAAGACTAGTCTATTATATGAAAGTTCACAATCATTCACATGATAAGTTTCAAAGGCATAATTAAAATATGTTTCTCTCTTTCATATGGTATCTAACAACAAGAGAAAATATGTATTATACCATGTCATACATAACACTATTGCACACTTGCTATATTATCATTTCATACCTTCTCATTACGAAGAGTTGCATACAACCCACTCAAAACTATCATTCAAAGTAAACAACATAGCATAACCTTCAAGATGAAGACAACTAGTTAAAAATGGTATTATCCAAAGCATAACAAGTACAATTTCATGTTCAACAATTAAACACATCCATGCATTCATATCAATAGACATGCATTCAAATTAATGAACATATACAATCCTATTCATGAATAATAACTTCACTCTGCATAAATAAGAGGTCTACTCATTCAATGCATACGTGACACTCAAGGGTGGTTACAACTAAGTCTTTTTAACAATACAAATATACCACCAAATATTATTGGTTTAACATCAATCAAACTCATTCATAGTATCCCTAAGACAAACTCCTCTTACCAGACATCTACAACACCGTGGATGAAAGGTATCTTCCCTTTTAAACATGACAATCCTTAGGAACAAGATTAATACATTTAAACCCATATACACTAAGGTAAGGATCATGAATCTATCAACCTCTTAACCTTCTAGGTAAACAACCCATCAAGAAATAGGCCATTGAACATGTGAATCAATAATGCATAACATTTATACATGTCAAAACCTACAAAGGGTGTACACCATTAAGTCTTGATGCTAATACCAATGAATGATCAAATATAAGCACGTACATCAATATTAGACATCTTCATGCTGGTTACAAAATAATATATAATCAACAACTTCATATAGTTATGAATATGAAGGAAAAAACTAGTTTCACTTATTCAAGAATAATCGGTTATGTTAATATGGCTTCAAAAATACTATCATTCACTATGATTTAGCCCATATAGGTCCATGTTGCCTGCCTCTAGTATTAATATTTTAGGCTGCAATTTTAATATTAATATTAATATTACCATTTTAATATTAATATTACCATATTCTCCAAGTGGAACATGGTTTCTCCTACAATTCCTTGGATAATGGGGATAGGTCTCAATGCCTTGATAATGTGCATGAGAGGACAATAAATCCCTTAGGCTCTAAATGAATCCTTCAGGGACCTACAAGGACCATGGACAATGCCACAAACCACAAAACATGCCCTATATAAGATATCATTATCATTAGAGTGGTGTGTGGATGCCATTAGAAGGTTTTATGCATTAGGGATGGGTACTAGAGCCTTGACCATGGTTGGGTCAGAAGTCAACGGAATTAGGACCTAAGTTAATATTCTTGATCTAATAGGCCATGATCAAGGCCTCAAACTACAACATAGTTCCCTTAAAGTGAATCGTTGTCATATAAGTAGGATATGGGTATAATAATGAGTTTTTTCATAGTAGGAATGGGTCTCAAGGACTTTACCATAACAAAGGGAGGAAAATAAGGGCCTTATTCCATAAATGGATTTGTAAGGCTCAATATCCATGAACATCACCTTCAACATAATCCCTTTAGAGGAAATATTTGGCCTCCAAGTTGAATATGTATACCATTATGAAATATTTTGCATTAGGGACATGTGCATTAAGTAATTAGCCATGGTCAAGCAAGGAAAATAAGGCCCTTGGGTCATTTATGAATCCTTTAGGGATTAAGGGACATAATCAATGCCCTAAACCACATAGCATGTTGTCTATAGGGAATCATGAACCTTTGAGTGAGATATGGGTATTTTTATAATATTTTATGTATCAAAGATGGCTATGAAGGATTTAACCATGGTTGGGGGATAAATCCAAGGAATTACGCCTTGAAAAAATATTATTGGGTTAATAGCCCATGATTAAAGCCATGAACTACAACATGAGACATTTAAAGGGGATCTTTTGCAAACGGGTTGGATGAAGTTTCCATTAGGATTTTTTGTGTAGTAGGGATTTATGTTGGGGCCTTGACCATGGTTAGGTGATGAAAATAGGGTCCTTAATCCATAAAGTATGATCAAGGCCTTTAACTACAACATCATCCCTTTAAACGGGATATTTTTCATATGAATGAGAAAGGGTTTCCATTAGGATTTTTTGTGTAGCCAGGATGGGTCTTCAGGCCCTGACCATGATTAGGGGATGAAAATAAGTTCCTTAATCCATAAATGAGTGTAACTAGTCTTATGGGACATGGAATATTCTTCAAACAACTAGAAAAAAACTTTTATAAATTAACTTTGTCCTTGAGTGCGATATTGGTACTTTTAGGAGGCTTTACATAAAAGATATGGATCTCACAGATTTGGCTGTAAATGAACCTTCTAGGTCCCTAGTCCATGAAAAAGGACTCAAACCACCATACAAACTCAAATAATTGGCCTCTTGGTGGGATATAGGCATCATTAAGAGAATTTGCATACCAGGCATGGGTCTCAAGGCTTTGACCATGGTCAATGAAGGAAAACAAGGTTTTATGATCTAAATTAGTATTTTAGGGATTATAATATTTAACATATGAATGAGATTTGGGAAATATTAGAAAAATTTAGATGCATTGGATGGATTTGGAGACTGTGACCGTGGTCATGCGAGAAAATAAAGGGTCTTAATATATAAATGAAACTTTTAATGTTCATGAACCATGCACATGTCCTTGAACCACTACAAAGTTTCTTTCAAGGGGATATTTGGCCTCCAATTGGGATATGTGTGACGTTAGGTGGTTTCATGCACCAAGGATAGGTCTAGGGGTCATAACCATGACAAGGAGAGAAA
>ML776555.1:1756845-1783103 GCA_009831015.1 Picea engelmannii | reverse complement strand
TCTCAAATGCTTCATCTTTTTCTTTGAGAAAGGAAACCCAAGTAAGTCTGGAGTAATCATCGATAATCAGCATGAAGTAGTTTTCTTTCCCTGTGCCTTCCTGTCTTGATGGTCCACATAAATCCATATGAACTAGTTGGAGTAGTTTCTCTGTTGAATTAAATCTCTTGGACTTAAATTGTGTCTTGTTTTGCTTCCCTACTTGACCGGGTTTACACATTGAATCTTGGGGATTTGATATTCTTGAAATATCTTTTACTGCCTCAAGGTTTTTGAGTTTGATTAAGTGGTCAAAGTTTAGATGTCCAAGTCTCCTATGCCATAACCATCTTTCATCATGTTTTCTTAGATGACATTCTTATCTATTTTCTTTCAGCACATATACATTATTTTATGTCCTTATGCCTTTGGCCACCACTTGTCCTGAGTTTACAGACTTTATCTTGCAGTCCTTGGACGTGAACAACACTTCACATCCTCTATCACACATTTGACTTACACTGAGCATATTATGTTTCAGCCCATCCACAAGTAAAACATCTTGGCCTTTTCCTTTTCCATTACTTAGGCTCACCATCCCTTTTCCCTTTATTTTCCCTGGAGCATCATTTCCAAAGGTTACGTTTCCTGATTTGATTTCACTTAGAGATAGAACTTTCCTTTGTTTCCCATCATGTGTTTGGAGAATACACTGTCTATATACCAAGGGTTCATTTTTCTTTGAGCGGACAACACTAATCCACACTTGTCACTTTCCTTCTTCTTCCAAAACTTGACATTTTCAGTAGGAGATTTTGAATCTGGTTCATATTCCCTTAAACAACAGTCAATAGATTTGTGTCCATAGTTATGACAGATGTAGTATTCAATCTCATTGTTCAACAGGTCAAACTTATTTGTGCAACGTTGTCTACTCATTGACTATTGATTATTTCTTGACCTCTTTAGTTGCATGTCCCTGGACTTAATTTGGCAATTAGCAATCAGTGAAGGTTTGTTACTTGGCTACATCATTCTTTGTTTTGGCAAGTATTTATTCCTTTGAAATCTTAATTGATCATGTCTAAGTCTTAAGGAACAATTTACAGCTTTGTGACCAAAGTTAGCACAGTAGAAACAATAGCCATAGAAAAATTCTTTGTACCTGGAAAATGGTTGTCTTCTTTGAGAAAATCAATTTCTTCCAGGCCGATGACATCATTCAGCAGTGAGCACATTACTTCTTTGTTCTACAGATTCAGATCTAGCATATTTTACCTTACTCGACCTGGGCGGCTAATTGTCTTCCTTTGTTTCTACAGGATTGTTATTGTCATTGGTTGTACTTTTAACAAACTTGATGGGTTCTTCATTTCCTGTCTTACCACTACTTGATCCCTCTTCACACCCCAAGCCAATTTTCATCTTTGGATTCCTTTGTTGATTCATAATGGTGTCCAATCCTTCTGAGGCTTTGATACTTGATAGATTCTTATTATACAAGGCTTGAAACTTCTCCATTTCTTTCCTCGTTTTCACTACTTCTTGTTCTAATGCTTCACATCTTGCCTTCTTTTCTGATAGTTGTTGTTTCAGAATCTCTTCGATTTTCTTTGCGTCTTCCAATTCTACTTTTAGTAGAACAAGGTCTTCATCAGGTTCTTTACTATCTTTCTCGAATTGTATCAACAATTGTCTTTTCTTTCTATTCTTGATTCTTAGTCTGTCAATCTCTTCCAGTGCATTGATCAGTTCTCCTTCCATGTCAACCACAGCTTCTTCTTCATCACTCCCTGTGCTTTTATTATCATAATTCTCTTTGGCCATAAGTATGAAGTCATTTAGTTTATCTTCAATAGAGAAGTCATTTTCTTCATCATCTGAAGGATCATCATCATTGTTTACGCACAGACTTTTCTTCTTAAAGTTTTTATCTTTAAATATTTTTTTGTGTTTTTACTTCTCCTCATCATCACATGTCTGATCCTTTCCTTTGTGGGGACATTTATTTGAAAAATAACCTATCCTACCATAGTTGAAACATTTGAAAGGCAGGTTACCTTTGTATTTGCCTGATCCCTTCTTCAGTCTCTTCACAATTTTTTCTTCAATTTCATCGGGCTCAGAATCCTCATTCTTGTCTTCTTTAAATGATGTTTCTCTGGAGGTAGGTTTATCTTTAACTATTCTCATTTCATATGCAGTCAATGTTCCTAGCAGTTGATCAAACTCCAAGGTTTTTAGATCATTAAGTTCTTCTATAGCAGAGACCTTCGGGTTGAACCTATCTAGGAGAGTTCTCAAGATTTTCTGAACTAAAGAAGGTTCATCAATTGTTTCACCAAGTTCCTTCATTGCATTTACCATTTCTTCTACTCTCAGAAAGTATTTTCCAACAGTTTCATCTTCCTTCATCTTCAGTTATTCAAATTGTATTCTGTAGGTTTGAAGCTTTGCATCCTTTACCTTCTCATTACCCTCATAGCTGCTAATGAGTTTGTCCCACATTTCTTTGGCAGTTCTTAGGTGCATAAATTTTACGAATTATGCTTCTGCAAGCCCACTCAAGATAGAATTCATAGCCTTAGCGTTGAAGCTAAATTCTAGTTTGTCATCCTTATTATCTAGCACAACTGGATTTACATAACTAGTATCTACCACATCCCAGACATCTGCACCTAACGACATTATGTAGGTTCTCATTCTAACTTTCCAGAAGGCAAATTTTGTTCCATTGAATAGAGGGGCCTTATTGGTTGAATTTCCTTCATGGATTGACATATTTAAGCTCTAGGATCTATCCTTAGATAAAAGGGGTTGGCTATGATACCAAGTGTTGGACAACTAAGAGGGGGGGGGGGTGAATTAGTTGTTACCGTGCTTAAAAAATTATGCTTATTTTAAAATCTTTATAAGGCACTCAATGATGATCACAATAATGTAGGGAAATAAACAATGGCACATTCAGCATCAGTCACATATATGAGAAACACAGAGACAAATATTTCTCAAGGAAACCCATACAGGGTAAAAACCTCTTCTTCTTTATATGATAAGTATTATTTACATTCTTTGCATTATCATACATATGAGCACCAAGTCATTGTGAGGCTACAACCTCTGTTTTGCAATCTGCAACTTGCTGAGAGTACCAACTCTCTATTTTTCTCTAGAACCCACTAGAAGGAAGCACCAACTCCCTAGTTTCTCTAGAACCAACTAGAAGGAAGCACGAACTCCCTGAGTTCAAGCACCCACTTGAACCTCTGAGGAAAACAGTCCTCCCTAGCACCTCCCTACCACCCTATTTTATAAATATTTGCTACTGAAACGCATTACAGTGATATAATGTTCAACAATGGCTAACCAGACTCATCATTTTTCTGCTGCCCTTCGTTGCTCTGTCTGCCTCACTGCCTTCCTACACACATGACTTGCATTGTTTGTTCTTCTACTTTTTATGCTCTGTGCGCCATGTCCATTCACTGCACATTTCCTCTTCTGTTCAATTCAGTTGTTGCACTCTGATCTTTCTTCATGCATGAATCACCTTCAACAACGAAAATCACAGCTACACCAATAGCAACCACAACTCTTCTCTGTACTGTGTATTTATAGATTTTGTGCACCTTTTGCATGCAATGCACACAATAACTCTACATACTCACACCGCGTCGATGTCCCCAACAACTCGAGTGCTCTGTCTGATCATCATCATGACTCTTCAGCTTCTCTGGTCATTGAGACTCTTCATCTTCTATGTGACAGTCGATCTCACCTTCTTTGTTCCAGTTACCAGTTTCAATGCTCATCCAGCTATCAATCACCTCCATGAACATCTTCATCCCTCCTGAAGATTCCCAGAGACTCTTCATCTCCTCTGTCAATCACCCCGAAGTGTCTTCGAGTCCTCTAGCAGAAACCATCAGTGGTTTCTGGCAGTTACACTGTGTCATGCAACAGTAGCCCTTCGATCTCCTTCAATTTCATCTACACCATTGGATTAGCTCTGAAGGATATTGTCGTGATTTATGTGTTTTGTACTTTCTCAATTCGGAGATTCTGTGATGAGGCATCTTGACTCTTCATGTCGTGAGTTCCAAAACTCTGAAACGGAGCTTTTCTACGCTAGCTCCTTCATTTATATGACTAGTTCTATGACCAAGCACTTGTTCATAACCTGCTTTTCACAATTTCTCATTTTGCCTTTTCGTTAATTCTGTTGTGAAGTTTCTCGACTTTCCAAGTCGCGATCCCCGAAACACCGAAAAGGAGCTTGTTTGCATGTACTCTTCTCTTCAACTCTTCGATGGTGTGACCACCGGCTGAGACCACGCGCTTATGCATAAATTTCTTTCACGATTTCACATTTCATGAATCTGGAGATGAGGCATCTCGACTCTCGAAGTCGCAATCCCCGAAACCCCGAAATGGAGCTTATCTGAACTGACTCCTTCCCTTCTCGTGACCACCGGCGATGACCATAGGATATGCCAAAAGGCGCTTCAAATTTCACGAGTTTATAAACTTCATCAAGTTTGATCGATGGTTGAGATATCCATAGATCCAACAGTCCAAATCTTATCGCGATCTCGCATCTCGTGAGTTTCCACACCATGCTCCATTGACTCCAAGTCAACGACTTGTCCTATGATTCGATGGTCCAGATCTGATCTTAATTCAATGGCTCAGATCATATCGTGATTTGGGCGTTCTTGTGGTTATGTTTCTTGCCTCTCCAAGTCGTGATTCATGAAACTCCGAAAAGGAGTCGGATCAACGGTCTAGATCACATCTTGATCTGACGGCTGCTATTAAATCGCGATTTCGCATATCGCAATTTCGGTGGTTATGTTTCTTGCCTCTCCAAGTCGCGATTTGTGAAACTCCGAAATGGCGTGGGATCAACGGTCCACAATCTCGATGAATCTACGGTCCATATCTCATCATGAATTCACATCTCGCGATTCCTTCGATGGAGGTTCTTGTCACTCCAAGTTGTGATAGGCGAAACTCTGAAATGGAGCTTAGATCAGCGATCCATGATCTCGATGAATCTATGGTCTAGATCTCATCGTGAATTCGCATCTCGTGATTCATTCGATGGAGGTTCTTGTCACTCCAAGTCGTGATAGGCAAAACTCTGAAATGGAGCTTAGATCAACGGTCCATGT
This sequence comes from Picea engelmannii, assembly GCA_009831015.1. NCBI lineage: Eukaryota > Viridiplantae > Streptophyta > Pinopsida > Pinales > Pinaceae > Picea > Picea engelmannii. The sequence continues at coordinate 1,777,950 of ML776555.1, read as the reverse complement.
CTTTTGGTGTATTGACGGTCAGGATCTTTTCGTGATTTCGCAAGTCTTCATTGTGTCTGCATCGGGATTTTGAGATTTCGCGAACTCGCTTCACCTTTCACTTTTAAAGATCGTGCATATTCTCCTAGATCCTATGATGGTCGATCCTCACGCTCGGATCTAACGCTCGAGATCTATCCTCCATATTTGTGCACTCTTCTTGTCTACATTGAGATCTGACAGTCATCGGGAATTCTGAATTGTTGATCCAACGATCATTGTTGCTGCTCATCATGTTGATCTTTTCCATCACTATTCTTTCCATCAATGACAATATTACTCCCAACTGTAAACCTTCCAACACAAGATCCATTATTTTTGTACAAAATTACATACTAATGGCATAAAATTATCAACGAACTCTTTTCGTCGATAGTACAGCAAATTCGTTGCAAGATTATTTACATTTGTCTCTCTTGCGACGATATCAAATGATGCTTGGATTCATTTCATATTTGGTTTATCAACTTGAAATCTAAATTTGATACTTTGCAAGCTAGTTGGACCTTCAGTCAAATACAAATATGAAACTTGGAATCATCAACATATTTACTAGAACATATGAAAAATAGGGTTTATGGTTTCCATGATGAATTGATGATGGAAGAAAGTGGGTGTGTCAGTCAAATTTGAGTCTGGAAACCCTCCCATATCATTAATTCATGTGAATAGTCTATCCATGACAAATTTCAGTGCTTACAGAAACTGTTTGAAAAAATTTCAACGTTGGCCCTGTTGGAGCTGCCCTTGTTTTATTTTTACCCCTCACAATTTTCAATTTTTGATACTTGAAATCTAAAGATGGTCTTTTGATTTTTCCCCCCCCGAAACTCTGAAAACTCTGCAACCTAGTCGCGTAAGCAGCGATGCTTTTTCTACCCTCAAAGAAAGTCCACTTTCGTAAGAATGTTCGCTCCTTTGTTTTACTTCGGGATCTCGCAAGTCGGATACTTTAATCCTTGAATTCACACGTCCCGAGTCACGAAACGGCGAAGTCGTTTTAAATTTTTGCCCAAGAAATTAACTAGGATAAAATATTTTAACTCATGTTTAGACTTCGTCGGGGTTTCGCGCCTCGGCGTTCGTCAAACCCAAGTTTTTGTTTTTACAGCCCCGAGGGCCGAGAACACAAGGTACTTTTTGGATAACCCTGGTGAAAGATTAAAGGCAAAAAGCTAACCATGGTTAAATTTGTTCTCGGCATCTCGCCACTCGGCGCTATATTTTCGAAAGTTACGGCGTCTAAAACCCCAACTCACGAAGTCGTGATGTAATTATGGTAAGATTAATTAACTGCCTAATTTAATATTTTCTTCCCCTTAATTGACCCTTAATTATCACCATATCGCAGTTTCGCGACTCGGCATACTAATCTCCCAGAAACTTGCCTTCGAAGTTCCGAGTTGTGATATGGCAAATAAATGGATTATAAAATTAATGACGCTCCAAATCGCGATTACTATTAATTAAGCCAAAGTCGGCCCTCACGATCTCGCAGGTTGGGGACTCAAAATGGTAAAAGAAAATCCACGAAGTAGCAAACAGCGAGGAATTGATGAAAGGGGGTAAAATTTGATAATTTAAGATAAGGCAAGATATATCTCGTGCCTCGAGGCTCGCACGTTTCCCGAGGTAGCCATCTCTCTCCCTACTCTGACTGACTGTCAAACTGCCAAAAATTGATGACATTAATGAAGAATTAGGGTGAATCCACGAATATAAGATCGGATTTTACACAATAAATTTGTTTCTAATTACGATTTGACAGACTTGTTTCGAAAAGTACAGGATTTTCAAATAAATATAGGAGTTTCATTTTATTATAACGAAAGCATTTTCATAAGCACGCAGAGCTCGTAAATTCTGAGTGAACTAATTTCTGCATGTATACACAGTTCTATCGCAGAAGGGAGAAAACGCAAACTTCAGCTATGGCTCCACGGAAAGCAGCAAAGGAAAATGTCGAGGTTGCAGGGCAAGGCTTAGATAATATCTCTGACACTTCACCCTGGAGTGTCGACTCGGTCCCTAGCTGGTCGTTCGTTTCAGATATTCTGCAGTCTGAGTTGGTGAATTATTCAGAATCCGACGACAACGAAAGGGACAACCTGAACACTAAATACAAGATAGTTGTGCAATCCATAATGCACTGGGTAGCGACCAGACCACAGTTACTCCCATATTATGATATGATCTGATGGGCATTGGATCACATAGACCTACCCACCAGAACTATCATGAACGACCAACGGGTCACGGTCGGGACTTTTAGACCGGAGCACATCCAAACCATGTATAAGCTCCCAACGACATCTGAATACACATATGGTGTTGAATTCCTGGATGAATTCAAAGAAAAGGAGTGCACTCAATATGAAAAAACCATGCCCGGTTTGATAAAGGATTGGGTTTCGCGCTCCGTGAAATTCAGAGAAAATGACCAGGGCGTTTATTCAATCGCTTCGTTGGAGCCACAGTATAAGTATGTGGCAATGATGACATGCCGTCTATTTGTAAGAGAGGACACATCGAATTTCTACATTGAGTGGGTGCCTCTCATGTTTCAGGACGCAGAAGGTTTCTCGTTTAATTGGGAAAAGATACACTCGGACAGTTTGGCCAACCGGGTCATAGAGTATCGGCAGCAGAAGGCAAGTGGGAGACCGTCCTCATTCTTCATGTCTGGATATATTATGGACGCGGTATGTTCCATGACACCATTCCCTTTGATGAGTTGGGCTTGGAATCCAACCCAAGAAAAACCTGTACATGAGTATCACGACAAACTGGGTGATGGTGCCCCTGCACATCGCCATTTTTGGTCACCTGCCACCTCGTATCTTAGACAGCATTGCTGCGAATCTGAGTGGTATAGTAGACTGGTATGTGGAGGTAGAGTTCTCCTACTTCAAAGTGTTCGGAGTTGTTGTTCCTCCGCTTGCACTACCGTTGTTCATCCCCGACAAGTTGGCTTGTCGTGAGATCTCCCGACAAACAGTTATTGGCGGGGTAAGTAAAGAATTCAAAGCATCTGCAAAGAATCTGTGGCCATTTTTTCCCGTTCGGCTAAATTCTTATTCTTTATTGGATTTTGGGCATGCCAAAGTTGAGGCTGCAGCCCTGGAAGACCTAAGTTTGGTCTCCATCGAATATAAAAACATGATCCTCAGAGAATTGTGAGCAACCATTTAGCTAATTGTGGGCTGAAGAGGTTTGAACATGAGTTTTCGCCCCCGGATGACATTTTCCGAGGGGCGAGGTCTTATGAGGAAGTGCTCGCTCGGATCAGATCTTTAGCACCTGAAGACATAACCTCTGTATTGAAATTTTAGGAACACAGACGAAGTGGTCTTCCCGCTGTGTTGCGAGGAGTAAGCCCGGGTGTTTCTGAGACTGAACCGAGGGATGTTGAAGGCCCCAAAGATGCATCTCCTAGCTTGGGAAAAATCCAGGACGAGGGGAATCAAACGAAGAAGCCTGAAGCAGAGGCACAGAATTTGGACCCGCCAAAGAAACAGAATCTGGAAACTGAGACGAAGACCCCTGAACCTCCGAAGAAGCAGGAACCAGTATTCACCCCAGGAAAGGCAGCGAAACAAATCGAGGAACCCATCACTTCTGTCACCCCCTTGCAGTCGACACAAGGAAATATAGAAGAAGGATGGATCTTCAATGAGGAACTGAGGCCTATCATAGCAGAAGAACTTCCTCCAAACGCATTCTTCTTTGACAAAAAGAGAAAAGCGGTGGTGAAAAGGGAATTCTACCAGGAGGGAGAATCGACTGCTAAAAAGTTTAAGGTTATGACCGATGGAAAGAACAAAAAGAATGAACAATTCACCACGGAGATCGCAGGAACGCTAGGAGCGTATGCATCGGCGAATCAATTTTCGGTCGGATTGTTGAAAAATCAGCTCAAAATAAAAAAATTGCCTGATCAAGACTCTCGAAACCAAAGTAGCTTCGGCCATAGAAAACGCTAAAGGTCAGGTGAGCGGTGAGATAGAACTGGCCCGACTAGCTGATAGAAATGAAATAGAAGTGCTCAAAGCCAAGCTGGAGCAAGCACATCTAGTAATCTGAGATGGTCGGATACAGGTGGGTCAACAGAGGACTATGATCACAGAGCTGCAGGCTCAGGTAGAGATCGCTGAAAGCAGGGTGATCAATGTCAAGGGGTTTAAATCCTGAGCGATCGGGATTCGAAGCAGGATCTCTTTTGCACAACATAGTTTACTAGCCAAAGTGGGAGTGATTCGAGAGGATTGCCTGTTGATGCATCGGGTTTCCGAGAACCTGACTGTCAGAGAAAGGGATGCAGAGACGGCTCGGGTCGCCTTCCAGGAGGTGGTGATAGCCACGAACAACAGAGTTTCGGCAGGTTTTCCCGGATTCTCTCTCCCATAACAAACGAGAGGTAACATTCTGTTGAAGGATTGGGAGCATAACATTGCCCTGGGCAAGGAACAGGCTCAAAAAGTAACCAATTTGTTAGAAGAAGCCTTCAATTCTATAGATGGTGAGTTGTTGGGTATGGACAGTGGAGGCGATGTAGAATCTTTAATGCAAATAAATGTAGAACAGATCTCGCTCGATCTAAAAGAGAAGGATGAGAGATATTCGGCCAATATCTCTCAGATAGATAGCGTGGACATGGCCCGAGTTGACAGGCACCTGATCCAGCCCAGCACGCAACTAAGTGCCCTTGATATCATCGATGCGCAAATGAGGGACAAGCTACAGCAGTTAGCCCGAGAATGTTATTTCACCAAGGCCAGCTGTCAAGCGGAACCTTCACGGCTCATATACCAACTCATGGAAATATGCATCGCCTGCACCGAGTCTGCACGAAGACAAGCACCTGGCAACAAGTGAAGACAGATTAGGGGAGATGGAGCGATTGCTCTCTCCTCTGTCATAACTGAAATTTTTGCGACTATTGAGATTCTCCCTGCTTTGCAGAAATTGTATAAATATACCCCAGATTGAAATAAACATGGCTGGACCCTTTTGAGATTTTGTAATAGAGTTTTTGCATTGAGATTTAATACAAGCAGATCCGAGATTCTCAATTCTGTCACTTCTGTATTACAAGTTTTCTTTCTTGTTCCTCATTTTCCATTTTCAATTCATTATTTGTAATTGATGTGCTTCGTTATACTTTAGTACTACCACTACTATAACGAATAAATTTGGGATTTTATGTAATTGTTTATTTCCTTTCCTCTGCACCAGCTATCAGTTGTGTAAGACCAATTTGCAGTTTCAGAATTCTACATGTATTTTTTGCTACATCGGTTATTTTCTTAAATATTTTCTTCTTCCGTTTGCTTCGTAAGATTTTCCCCTGGCAGGAACCTGACATTGTAAACAGCTTAATGTTTTTCTCCCATCTCTCCCCTTTTATTAAAATATAATACAGTTATAGAAACGAGCCTTAGATTTGCATACATCGTAAATATTGCAACTGTGAATTCTCTTCTATAAAACCAAACTGAGACATCACTCTATTTTTTCTTAACAGTTCTCTTACCAGTATTGTTCCCCCCATGACAGTTCCTACACCAACTCAACCTAATGTTGAACCCAGATCATTGAACCAAACGCACATCGCCTTGAACCTCTTCAACACTATCCTTAAAACAACCACTAACCGGGCCGAGCTTGAACAATCATGGGCAGCCATTGAACGTGACATAACTATTCAGGAGCAGTTCGAAGCCAGACAACCTCAACGAAGAAATCTCCCTTAGACTCTTTCTCCGAAGGTTGACTTTTTCCCTTCTCCTTATCCTAACCACTTTCGGATGCCTTGACATTGTACTTTTGAGCCTTAGTACAGACTCAGGAACAACATCTTTCTGGCGCCGTTGTCGGGGACGAAGTTACGAAATATTTTTCCCTCGGAAAACAACAAATTGTTTTTCGTTGAAAGTTTTACCCTTTGATGGTGAACAAAGAGTAAACACCTTTTAGGGCTTTTTATCTTTCACTTGGTGACTCCATGAAAAAATAAACTGGCATTCACTCGAAGGAATACCAGACAGAACCCGGATGGTGAGAAGATTACACCAGTTTCCGATCTTGAAAAAATTCTAAAGGTGAGAGGCTCTTTTAAGCCAACCGCTGCAGTTTACCAACTTGAAATCCCATCACCGAGGGTCGAGAGTCATTCTGAACCCCCGACCTCACTCATTCCTTACTTTGATTCTAAACATTCAACGCCCTATACCGAAGTCGAAAGTGAGATTCATCCAACAATCCCCTTGATACAGAGGGGAAAGGGCCCCTTTGAAGGTTCGTCGTCTTTCAAAACACCATCTTATATTCAGTTAAATTTCTCGACTTCTCCAAATCCTGAAGAGTGTGTTACACACTCGTTTCTCACACCCGTCGGTTTTCCCGATTCTGTTTCGTTTAAGTCCGAGGAACCGACTCCTCGCATTCCTTATCTTTCCTCATCAGAGTCTCCTCTTAGCGAAGAAAATATAAAACCCCTTTTATTTTTTGAAAACCCCTTTTATAACTCTCCACAAACAACGATGGCAACCGCCAGAGGAGGAGGTGGAGGGTTTATAGGAGGAGGGGGAGGTTTTGGAGGAGGTGGAGGAGGAGTCCCCCAAGAAGGAGGTGGAGGTCAAGGGCCTCCCCCCCCTCCTAGAGTTTTTGCGAAAGTTGCAGCCCGATATGCCCCTTTGGTGTTGCCCGTCCCCCTACACGATCTTCTAGAAAGCTATATAAAGAAATTACCGAAATTCAACATGGAGGGAGATTTGACCACTGCTGAACATGTTAATTTGTTGAAAGAATTCACAGATCTCTACGGTGTCGAGCACGAGGATGTATATTCAAGACTCCTTGTCCAAACTTTTGAAGGTCAAGTCCGAACTTGGTTTCGGAGCCTACCCGCAGCTTCTCTTCCGAAAAATGGGGCGAGCAAAAAGATCACCTCTATTATCTAACCGAATTTGGGGCTTTGAAGAAAAAGAACTCAGAATCAGTCGTAGAATTCATCCAAAGATTCAATAAACTGTACAACAAAATCCCAGCTGAAGTCAAACCATCTCCACCCGCGGCCAAGGTGACCTTCGCCAGAGCTTTCGAGCCGGATTTTGCACTACTTTTGCGAGAGCGAAGGGGGGCCACCTTGAACCGCATGCAGGACGATGCGGTAGAGATAGAATCTAACATGATGGCTTCGGGTAAGCTTAAGGCTAAAATAGAGACTGGAAACCGAGAGCCCAGGCGTTTTAGAGAACTAGATGGCCCTTCAGGGTCAAATAGATCCTCAGACGATAGGGTAGATGATATGGCTAGAGTGATTAAAGAGTTGTCAAATAAAATAACCCAGATGGAACTCGAACAAGCCAAGTCTGACTCTTACCCCAAAAAGGATTTCAGAAAAAATCAAAACCCTCCAAATAAACAAAGACCAATAAAAAAAGAAGATCAAAAAATACAAGCTCCCTTGAAGAATGAAAATTTTATAGGAGCTAACGATTTTCAGGACTTCGAGGATTCAAATAATGATGTCACGAACTTCGATGATGACTGTAGTCAACCATATCTGACTCGCGAAGACTACGAAAATTATTTAAATGTGTCGGAGACGCAAGATGAGAGCGAAGAGAGTGATCACACTAAGAACCACGAATCCCAACCAGAAATTGAGACAATGATAGCTGAGTTTCAACCTAGATACAACCTGAGATCTAAAAATAAACCTACCTCGACTTTTGAACCTAGAAAAGTCCTTCAGAGGGGTCAAGCTTACGAGCCTCCTTCGGCCGAGACCCCACCACCCAACAAAAAAATGAGAAGAGTGAGCACTCAGGCATTCGAGGTAGGAAAAGTCGGAACTCAAACACAGCCCATCGAACCCACAAACAAAGATACTTCTTCAACTAAGACCGTGAATGATAAATCCGTCCAGATGAATAAATCAGAAATAAAGAATTCGGAAGTCTCAACCGGACAAACAGACAAAGTGAACGGAGCGTTCAGTTTTGAAAATGAGTTAAGCAAAATTAAGATACCAATCCCTTTGGTGGAAATAGCGAAAAACCTTGTTTATCGCAAACAAATTACCAAAATGATAGGTGTCTCCGAACTGGAAAGCCACTCTGATGTTATAAACTTGGAAGATGATAGACCTAACATCACTTTTGGTCCCCATTTTGAGGGGTCCAAATACAACATCGCTCCCTTCTATATCACTTTGAATATACATGATCAGTTGTTGCATAATTGTATGTTAGAATCCGGAGCTTCCCATAATGTTATGCCCAAAATTATAATGGAGAAGCTGGGTCTCCAGATCACAAGACCTTATGGAAATATGTATTCTTTCGATTCAAGGAAGGTTAAATGCATGGGGAAGATAAAGGATCTGGTAGTTACCCTAGCGCAGGTCCCTGTTAAAAGTATCCTGATGGATGTGGTTATCGCCGATATTCCCCCTAAGTATGGTATGTTGTTATCTAGGTCATGGGGGGCCAAGTTGGGAGGTTCCCTTCAGTTAGACATGTCTTATTCCACAATCCCTGTGTTTGGGGTTCAATTCACTCGTTTATACAAAGAAACAAGATTAGCATACACGGTTAGTGACCCCCAAAACCCACACAACTTCCCCATTTACATCGCAGACCAAGATCTGGGAAACTGCATTTTGTCTTTTGATGATGGTCTGGATGGTTGCCTGGAAGAAATCGATGCAAAGAAAGAAGAGTTAAGCCCCTTCACAGAAGAGATGTGTAATACTGGTGTTTGGAAAATGTATTTCGATGGCGCTTCGTCTTCTGAAGGGGTTGGTGATGCGGTACTTTTGGTAGCACCTGAAAGTAAGTTCATTGTTCCTTTCACCTATTGTTTGTAGTGGGACATAGATTACACTAATAACATATGAAATTATGAAGCATTGATCTTAGGATTAGAGGCTGCCAAGAAATTAAATATAAAGAACTTGGAGGTATACGGTGACGTGGAATTGATAGTAAGACAAGTGAACCGACAGTACCTAGCTAGGCACCCCAGACTAAGAGCATATAGAAATTGTACTTGGGATCTCATCAAAAAAAAATTCTCATCTGTAAATATCCATTTTATCCCTCGCACCGAGAATCTACATGCCGATGCATTGGCAAAGGCAGCTTCAACCTTTTCTCCTCCCACGACCTTCAAACTGAAATATCATATCGAAATCAGATACAAGCCTTCCATACCAGACAATATCCGACACTGGCAAGTCTTTGAAGATGATGAAAAAATTAAAAAGTTCCTTACTGCAGTAGGCGACTTTTCAGAAACTCACGCTGACCAAGAAAACCAGAATGATTCCATGTGGATCATGCAAGAAGGGGAGGAACCTGAAGCTTTTCGAGAAAAAATTGCAGATCATCGTATGCTGGTCCTTAAAAGCAATCAGATTCCCAAGGGATTGATTTCTTTGGAAATAATTTTCGATCAGAACGATGTACCTGTAAAGGCCACTTTGCAGCCCCAGCCAGAAGAGGTGGAGGACTGTGATATAGGGACCGAAAAAGAACCCTGAATGGTAAAACTATCGAAATTCCTCCCTCCCAAAACAAAAGTGAAGTACCAAGACTTGCTCAGGCAATACAAAGATGTTTTCGCCTAGTCCTATTATGAATTGAAAACATATGATACTTCCATTATTGATCACAAGATACCTTTGAAGCCCGGGGTCAAACCGTTTAGGCAAATTAACCCCATCTGTTACCCGTGATAGAAAAGGAAGTCAAAAAACTCTTGGACGCAAAGATAATCGTACCTTTGAGATACTCGGACTGGGTAGCTAACCTAGTTCTAGTCAGGAAAAATAACGGGGAAATCAGACTATGTGTAGATTTTCGAAACAGACTCGGTGATGATCGACTTCTTGGAAGATAATATCTTGTCAAGATGGACCACGTTTTAGAAAATTTTGTTGGAGATAATCGAATTTCAATGATAGATGGCTTCTCTGGTTATAATCAGATCACTATGAATGAACAGGACAGAGAAAAAACTGCATTCACCACGCCCTGGGGTACTTTCATGTATGACAAAATGCCTTTTGGTTTGATGAATGCAGGGGCCACTTTCCAGCGAGCTATGGACATCGCTTTCGTGGGAGAAAGGGACAAGTTCATAGTCATTTACCTTGATGATCTGACGGTTTTTTCTAAAACTGACGAGGAACATTTGATGCATCTCAGACAGACGTTCGAAAAGTGCCGCAGGTTTGGTCTATCCCTGAATCCAAAGAAATCTCATTTCGCTATGCGGGAAGGTAAGATTCTAGGCCATGTCGTATCTAAGGAAGGAATCAGGATCGATCCTAAGAGGATTGAAGTGATAGAGACTATCACTATCCCGAGAAATATAAAATAAATTCAATCATTCTTAGGTAAGATAAATTTTTTGCGAAGGTTTATTCCCAATTTCGCTGAGATTGTCAAATTGATTACAGGAATGTTGAAGAAGGATAGCGGGGTAAATTGGACCGTCGAGGCCAGGGAATCTTTCATGAACATTAAAAAAGTTATAAATGAGGCACCTGTACTAGAAAGTCCAGATTATCTGAAGGATTTCCTCATCTTCTCTTTTGCTTATGAACATACCATCGCCATGGTACTCCTGCAGAAAAATGAAGAGGGGTTCGAACAGCCGATAGTGTTTTTCAGCAAAAGCCTCAGAGATGCAGAACTCAAATATAACATAATGGAAAAACAAGCATACACAATGGTAAAAGCGTTGAAGGCGTTCAGAACTTATGTGCTACATTCAAAGATAATCGCGTATGTACCCACCAGTTCTGTAAAGGACATATTGGTACAGCCGGACAGTGACGGAAAAAGAGGGTGATGGCTTGCTAAAATACAAGAATTCAATATGGAAGTCAAGTTGACTAAATTGATAAAGGGGCAAGGTCTGGCCAAACTATTGGTTGAGTCATATCTTAGAGCTCTTGATATTAATTGCCTCCAAGAAGAAGACGGAGATACACACATGCACGAGCCGGATGACCAGACAGATCCAAGAAAGATTGAGGAAAAGTTCATATCGTCGGGTTGGTATAAAGACATAGTGTTCTACTTGTTAAACTTGAGATGCCCAGATGGACTATCACCAGCCAAATGCAGAAATTTAAAACTCCATGCTGTAAAATATTGCATCGCCGAAAACCAGTTGTACTGGAAAGATCCACTTGGATTCCTGCTAGTTTGCTTGGTTGAGTCAGAAACTCCATGAGTTATGGAGGAATTTCATGAGGGAATCTATGGAGGACACCATGCATGGAGAGCCACAGCCTATAAGATTTTGAGGGCCGGATACTATTGGCCGAAACTATTTTCAGACGTCAATGCCAAAGTACGCGCGTGCAACCCTTGTCAAATATTCGCTAGTAAACCAAAACTCCCTGCACTACCACTCGTTCCAGTCAAAACTGAAGCTCCATTTCAACAATGGGGACTAGACTTCATTGGGGAAATTAATCCCCATTCCAGTGCTCATCATAAGTGGATCTTAACAGCCACGGATTATTTTACAAAGTGGGTGGAAGCCATTCCAACCAAAAGGGAAACAGACTCGGTGATGATCGACTTCTTCGAAGATAATATCTTGTCAAGATTCGGGTGTCCCCGAAAGATTGTTACCAACAATGCCCAGGCCTTCAAGTCCATGGCTATGGTCAGCTTCTATCAGAAGTAAAATATCGTTCTCGGCCATTCCACTGCTTATTACCCCCGGGGAAACGGGTTGGCCGAATCATCCAACAAGATCCTGGTAAACATAATCAAGAAAGTACTGGATGAAAATAAAAGGTCCTGGCATATGCACTTGAAGTACGCATTGTGGGAAAACCGCATCAGCACTAAAAGGTCTATCGGCATTTCGTCGTTTCAAATGGTCTATGGGACAGAGGCGGTTCTACCTATAAACTTAGTGTTTCCAGTAATGAAGTTATGGCAGGATCAAAATGAAGAACCCAATCATGTAACCAGGAGAATTAACCAGTTGATCGAGGTTCAACAGCATAGAGTGGAAGTGGATGAGAAAATGCAGAAGTACCAGGATGAGATGAAAGCATTATTCGATCTCAAGGCAAAGGATAGGGAATTCCTTCCCGGTGACTTAGTACTAAGATGGGATGCGAGAAAAGAGGAAGCCGCGAAGCATGGTAAATTTGACCACCTCTGGTATGGACCATTCAGGGTCTCGGCTCCAGAAGGGAAAAATTCCTTCATGTTGGAGAACATCAACAGAGAAGTCCTCAGCGCCCCTGTCAACGGGCGATATCTGAAACATTACATGACATAAGAGTTCTCAAAAAAAAAAAAAATGTATGTATATATATATATATATATATATATATATATATATATATATTCATGTACATACATGCATTGTTATTTAAAACATTACCCCTTGGTTTTTTTTGTTTGCTTTTTTCATAAATTTTAGACATATTTACGAATAAGGTTCGTATTTGCTTTTTACAGGATTCCAGCTGATCGTAGAGCTAGTAAGGAGACTAATTCACAAGGCAGTGTCAGGAATAAATCGACATGAAACAGGTGATATCTAAAAGTAGTTTCATAGTACACAAAGGAATTCAAATGAAAAGGTAAAGGTGGGATTTCTCAATACACATGATATGAAAGACGGTCAAAATTAAACCAAGGTAACATCATTCAAATTTGCAATAGCAGCTGAATTGCTAGATAACAGGATTATTTCTTGGCTTGATAACCTTTGATTTAAATTGGTTTGAATGATACACTAAAACTAAGAACAGTCGTTCAAGAGTAACCATCCCCAAGGACATCTACAAGAGCCAGTCTCAAACTGTTTTGACCTTCTGCATCTTTAATCAATGAATCACTACCCTGTATCCTGCTTGTTTTCGGATCTAACTTTTGACAACCCGCCATATTTTCTTTTCATTACGAAGGAATGAAGGTTTTCATTTTAGCCTCCTGAGTCTCAAAACAGATTGTGAAAAGAAAGTTGGTCTTCACAACTACTTGATCCCCTACTAAGCGAAGGAACGTTTAGAGCGATCCTAACTTTCCTAGGTTTTTCAACAGCACCGGAAGAATCGAAGCTTGCTCAAACAAGATGCCCCTTAAAAATTTATTTTCCCTGTCTCCCTAAGAACGAAGGTGTTGTGAGGGCAAGGGAAGATTGGTACCGAGAAATCAAAGTAAGTTGACAGACCTCTGATGCAAAATATTATACAGATATCAGTCCTGATACAAGTTGATTGCCCCCATCTTCGCGCTCAAAAAATAAATCATAAGACGGGTGGTGAAAGGAAATTCAGAAATGATTGCCCCCACCTAGTCCAAGAAGATGATGAAAGGAAATTCAGAAATTATTTCCCTCGTCTAAGCATTTAAATGCATAAATAATTTCCAAAGTGGTGAAAGGAAATTCAGTAAAAGGGGTCAGATAACTTCACCGGGGTACTGAACAGGCCCGCTGGCAGTAAAGAAATGTCTGAGATATCTGTAAGGCTATCATACACGAATATCACTCTACTCTGGTAACCAATACTTTCTAAAAACCTGATACACATCCCAAATTCAGATGGGACTTCCCGATTAAAAAGTATATATAATCTCATTCTTTTGATGCAAGCCAAGAGCCACAAGATCTGTTGAGTCTCCTAGGGTCGTTTCGACTGTTTTAAAACAAACCCAAAGTTAGTAGTGAGAAAGGGAAAATTGTGAAAGAGACTACAGCTGTGTTTGGAAAGAGTATATGATTTTGAAAAAAACTTCTCGAGGTAAAAAACGAAGTCTTTTCCCCCCTTCGATCCTTTTTCCTTGAAGTTTTTCTGAGCTTTTGACTCCATTTACCCAATATTGGCACGTGGTCTACTGTTCTTCCCGCCTCATAGGAAGGCGTGATCCCTAGTTGGAGCCTATGTTGGAGCCATCCTTGTTTTATTTTTACCCCTCACAATTTTCAATTTTTGATACTTGAAATCTAAAGATGGTCTTTTGATTTTCCCCCCCCCCCGAAACTTTGAAAACTCTGCAACCTAGTCGCATAAGCAGCAATGCTTTTTCTACCCTCAAAGCAAGTCCACTTTCATAAGAATGTTCGCTCCTTTGTTTTACTTCGGGATCTCGCAAGTCGGATACTTTAATCCTTGAATTCACATGTCCCAAGTAACGAAACGGCGAAGTCGTTTTAAATTTTCGCCCAAGACATTAACTAGGGTAAAATATTTTAACTCATGTTTAGACTTCGTCAGGGTTTCGCGCCTCGGCGTTCGTCAAACCCAAGTTTTTGTTTTTACATCCCCGAGAGCCGAGAACACGAGGTACTTTTGGGATAACCCTGGTCAAAGATTAAAGGCAAAAAGCTAACCATGGTTAAATCTGTTCTCGGCGTCTCGCCACTCAGCACTATCTTTTTGAAAGTTACGGCATCTAAAACCCCAACTCACGAAGTCACGATGTAATTATGGATGGATTAATTAACCGCCTTATCTAAGATTGTCTTCCCCTTAATTGACCCTTAATTATCGCCATCTCGCGGTTTCGCGACTCGACATACTAATGTCCCAGAAACTTGCCTTCAAAGTTCCGAGTTGCAATATGGCAAATAAATGGATTATAAAATTAATGACGCTCCAAATCGCGATTAATGTTAATTAAGCCAAAGTCGGCCCTCGCGATCTCGCGGGTTGGGGACTCAAAATGGTAAAAGAAAATCCACAAAGTAGCGAACAACGAGGAATTGATGAAAGGGGGTAAAATTTGATAATTTAAGATAAGGCAAGATATATCCCGCGCCCTGAGGCTCACATGTTTCTCGAGGTAGACATCTCTCTCCCTACTCCGACTGACTATCAAACCACCAAAAATTGATGACATTAATGAAGAATTAGGGTGAATCCATGAATATAAGATCGGATTTTACGCAATAAATTTGTTTCTAATTACAATTTGACAGACTTGTTTCGAAAAGTACAGTATTTTCAAATAAATATAGGAGTTTCATTTTATTATAATGAAAGCATTTTCATAAGCACGCAGAGCTCGTAAATTCCGAGTGAACTAATTTCTGCATGTATACGCAGTTCTATCACAGAAGGGAGAAAACGCAAACTTCAGCTATGGCTCCACGAAAAGCAGAAAAGGCGAATGTCGAGGTTGTAGGGAAAGGCTTGGATAATATCTCTGACACTTCACCCCAGAGTGTCAACTCGGTCCCTAGCTGGTCGTTCGTTTCAGATATTCTGCAGTCTGAGTTGGTGAATTATTCAGACTCCGACGACAACGAAAGGGACGACCTGAACACTAAATACAAGATAGTTGTGCAATCCGGAATGCACCGGCTAGCGACCAGACCATGGTTACTCCCATATTATGATATGATCTGTTGGGCATTGGATCACATAGACCAACCCACCAGAACTATCATGAACGACCAACGGGTCACGGTCGGGACTTTTAGACCGGAGAACATCCAAACCATGTATAAGCTCCTGACGACATCTGAATACACGTATGGTGTTGAATTCCTGGATGAATTCAAAGAGAAGGAGTGCACTCAATATGAAAAAACCATGCCCAGTTTGATAAAGGATTGGGTTTCGCGCTCCACGAAATTCAGAGAAAATGACCAGGGCGTTTATTCAATCGCTTCGCTGGAGCCACATTATAAGTATGTGGCAATGATGACATGCTGACTATTCAGAAGAGAGGACACATCGCATTTCTACATTGCGTGGGTGCCTCTCATGTTTTGGGTCGCAGAAGGTTTCTCGTTTAATTGGACAAAGATACTCTCGGATAGTTTGGCCAACCGGGTCACAGAGTATCGGGAGCAGAAGGCAAGTGGGAGACCGTCCTCATTCTTCATGTCTGCGTATATTATGGACGCGGTATGTTCCATGACACCATTCCCTTTGATGAGCTGGGCTTGGAATCCAGCCCAAGAAAAACCTGTACATGAGTATCATGACAAACTGTAGGAGAATAAAGCGGACAAATTCATTTACAAAATTTTCAACTGGGTGATGGTGCCCCTGCACATCGCCATTTTTGGTCACCCGCCACCTCGTATCTCGGACAGTATTGCTGCGAATCTGAGTGGTATAGCAGACTGGTACATGGAGGTAGAGTTCTCCTACTTCAGAGTGTTCGGAGTTGTTCTTCCCCCACTTGCACTACCGCTGTTCATCCCTGACAAGCTGGCTTGTCGCGAGATCACCTGAAAAACAGTGATTGGCGGGGTAAGTAAAGAACTCAAAGCATCTGCAAAGAATTTGTGGTCATTTTTTCCCGTTCGGCTAAATTCTTATTCTTTATTGGATTTCGGGCATGCCAAAGCTGAGGCTGCAGCCCTGGAAGACCTGAGTTTGGTCTCCATCGAATATAAAAAGCATGATCCTCAGAGAATTGTGAGCAACCATTTAGCTAATTGTGGGCTGAAGAGGTTTGAACATGAGTTTTCTCCCCCGGATGACATTTTCCGAGGGGCGAGGTCTTATGAGGAAGTGCTCACTCGGATCAGATATTTAGCACCTGAAGACACAGCCTCTGTATTGAAATTTCAGGAACACAGACGAAGTGGTGTTCCCGTTGTGTTGCGAGGAGTAAGCCCGGGTGTTTCTAAGACGGAACTGAGGGATGCTGAAGGCCCCAAAGATGAAGCACCTGGCTTGGGAAAAATCCAGGACGAGGGGAAGAAAACGAAGAACTCCGAAGTAGAGGCACAGAATCCAGACCCGCCAAAGAAACAAAATCCAGAAACTGAGACGAAGACCCCTGAACCTCCGAAGAAGCAGGACTCGGTCATCACCCTAGGAAAGGCAGCGAAACAAATTAGGGAACCCATCACTTCTGTCACCCCCTTGCAGTCGACGCAAGGAAATATAGAAGAAGGATGGATCTTCAATGAGGAACTGAGGCCTATTAGAGCAGAAGAACTTCCTCCAAATGAATTCTTCTTTGACAAAAAGAGAAAAGCGGTGGTGAAAAGGGAATTCTACCAGGAGGGAGAATCGACTGCTAAAAATTTTAAGGTTATGACCGATGGAAAGAACAAAAAGAATGAACAATTCACCACGGAGATCGCAGGAACGCTAGGAGCGTATGCATCGGCGAATCAATTTTCGGTCGGATTGTTGAAAAATCAGCTCAAAATAAAAAATCGCCTGATCAAGACTCTCGAAGCCAGAGTAGCTTCGGCCACAGAAAACGCTAAAGGTCAGGTGAGCGGGGAGATAGAACTAGCCCGACTAGCTGATAGAAATGAAATAGAAGTGCTCAAAGCCAAGTTGGAGCAAGCACATCTAGTAATCCAAGATGGTCGGATACAGGCGGGTCAACAGAGGACTATGATCACAGAGCTGCAGGCTTAGGTAGAGATCGTTGAAAGTAGGGTGATCGATGTCGAGGGGTTTAAATCCCAAGCGATCGAGATTCAGAGCAGGATCTCTTCTGCACAATAGAGTTTACTAGCCAAAGTGGGAGTGATTCGAGAGGATTTCCTGTTGATGCATAGGGTTTCCGATAACCTGAATGTCAGAGAAAGGGATGCAGAGGCGGCTCGGGTCGCCTTCCAGGAGGTGGTGATAGCCATGAACAACAGAGTTTCGGCAGGTTCTCCTGGATTAGCTCTCCCAGAACAAACGAGAGGTAACATTCTGTTGAAGGATTGGGAGCATAACATTGCCCTAGGCAAGGAACAGGCTCAAAAAGTGACCAATTCGTTATAAGAAGCCTTCAATTCTATAGATTGTGAGTTGTTGGGTATGGAAAGTGGAGGCGATGCAGAAGCTTTAATGCAAATAAATGTAGAACAGATCTCGCTCGATCTAAAAGAGAAGGATGAGAGAAATTCGGCCGATATCTCTCAGATAGATAGTGTGGACATGGCCCAAGTTGACAGGCACCTGATCCAGCCCAGCGCGCAACTAAGTGCCCTTGATATCATCGATGCGCAAATGGGGGACAAGCTGCAGCAGTTATCCCGAGAATGTTATTTCGTCGAGGCCAGCTATCAAGTGGAACCTTCACGGCTCATATCCCAACTCGTGGAAATATGCATCGCCTGCACCGAGTTTGCACGAAGACGAGCACCTGGAAACAAGTGAAGACAGATTAGGGGAGATGGAGCGATTTCTCTCTCCTCTGTCATAACTGAAATTTTTACGACTATTGAGATTATGCCTGCTTTGCAGAAATTGTATAAATATACCCCAGAGAGAAATAAACATGGCTGGACCCTTTTGAGATTTTGTAATAGAGTTTTTGCATTGATATTTAATACAAGCAGATCTGAGATTCTCAATTATGTCACTTCTTTATTACAAGTATGCTTTCTTGTTCCTCATTTTCCATTTTCAATTCATTATTCGTAATTGATGTGCTTCATTATACTTTAGTACTACCACTACTATAACGAATAAATTTGGGATTTTCTGTAATTGTTTATTGCCTTTCCTCTGCACCAGCTATCAGCTATGTAAGACCAATTTGCAGTTTCGGAATTCTACATGTATTTTTTGCTACATCGGTTATTTTCTTAAATATTTTCTTCTTCCGTTCGCTTCGTAAGATTTTCCCCTGGCAGGAACCTGACATTGTAAATGGCTTAATGTTTTTCTCCCATCTCGCCCCTTTGATTAAAATATAATACAGTTACGGGAATGAGCCTTAGATTTGCATACATCGTAAATACTGCAACCATGAATTCTCTTCTATAAAACCAAACTGAGACAGCACTCTATTTTTTCTTAACAGTTCTCTTACCAGTACTATTCCCCCCATGACAGTTCCTACACCAACTCAACCTAACGTTGAACCCGGATTATTGAACCAAACGCACATCGCCTTGAACCTCTTCAACACTATCCTTAAAACATCCACTAACCGAGCCGAGCTTGAACAATCATGGGCAGCCATTGAACGTGACATAACTATTCAGGAGCAGTTTGAAGCCAAACAACCTCAACGAAGAAATATCCCTTATACTCTTTCTCCGAAGGTTGACTTTTTCCCTTCTCCTTATCCTAACCACTTTCGTATGCCTTGACACTGTACTTTTGAGCCTTAGTACAGACTCAGGAACAATAGGCCCCATTCGTAGGTCCATGTTGTCGGTGTCTAGTCCTCATGCAATTTTCATTCCTCCTTCATCATTCCTCATTCCTCATTCCTTGACCATGGTTTAGTCCACAAGATCCATTATTTTTGTACAAAATTACATACTAATGGCATAAAATTATCGATGAACTTTTTTCGTCGATAGTATAGCAAATTCATCGCAAGATTATTTACATTCATCTCTCTTTCGATGATATCAAATGATGCTTGGATTCATTTAATATTTGGTTTATCAACTTGAAATCTCAATTTGATACTTTTCACACTAGTTGGACCTTCAGTCAAATACAAATATGAAACTTGGAATCATTAACATATCTACTAGAACATATGAAAAATAGGGTTTATGGTTTCAATGATGAATTGATGATGGAAGAAAGTGGGTGTGTCACTCAAATTTCAGTCCAGAAACCCTCACATATCATTATGGCATGCCAATAGTCTTTCCATGACAAATGTCAGTGCATACAGAAACTATTTGAAAAAATTTCAACGTTGGCCCCATTCGTAGGTCCATGTTGTCAGTGTCTAGTCCTCGTGCAATTTGTGTTCCTCATTCCTCGTTCCTTGACCATGGTGTAGTCCCCAAGATCCATTATTTTTGTACAAAATTACATACTAATGGCATAAAATTATCGACGAACTTTTTTCATCGATAGTATAGAAAATTCGTCGCAAGATTATTTACATTCGTCTCTCTTGCGATGATATCAAATGATGCTTGGATTCATTTCATATTTGGTTTATCAACTTGAAATCTCAATTTGACACTTTTCAAGCTAGTTGGACCTTCAGTCAAGTACAAATATGAAACTTGGAATCATTAACATATCTACTAGAACATATGAAAAATAGGGTTTATGGTTTCCATGATGAATTGATGATGGAAGACAGTGGGTGTGTCACTCAAATTTGAGTCCAGAAACCCACCCATATCGTTAAGGCATGTGAATAGTCTATCCATGACAAATTTCAGTGCTTACAGAAACTGTTTGAAAAAAATTCAACATTGGCCTCATTCGCAAGTCCATGTTGTCGGTGTTTAGTCCTCATGCAATTTCCGTTCCTACTTCATCGTTCCTCATTCCTCATTCCTTGAACATGGTGTAGTCCCCAAGATCCATTATTTTTGTACAAAATTACTTACTAATGGCATAAAATTATCGACGAACTTTTTTCGTCGATAGTATAGCAAATTCGTCGCAAGATTATTTACATTCGTCTCTCTTGCGACGATATCAAATGATGCTTGGATTCATTTCATATTTGGTTTATCAACTTGAAATCTCAATTTGATATTTTTCACACTAGTTGGACCTTTAGTCAAATACAAATATGAAACTTGGAATCATTAACATATCTACTAGAACATATGAAAAATAGGGTTTATGGTTTCCATGATGAATTGATGATGGAAGAAAGTGAGTGTGTCACTCAAATTTGAGTCCAGAAACCCTCCCATATCGTTAAGGCATGCCAATAGTCTATCCATGACAAATTTTAGTGCATACATAAGTCTTTTGTCATTTTTCAATGACTATGTAACGAATCTGAATTCTAAGAAGATTCAAATAGGTAACAATATTGATGAAATCTTATACGATCATGATGGTACAAAAATGAAAGAGATTCTCTTGGTTTCAAGAATAATTTATCCTATATTGAACAAGGCCAACCACGTGAAGGTGGAAGCTCACATGGCCCCTCCCCTCCCCCTCACATCACTCCCAATTGATCCCCAAAACTCTATCTATAAAATATAAAATATAAAATAATCGAAAGCAACATCCTATTAAGATTCATGCATAGAAACTACAAAAACAAAAATTAATGAAGATACATGAAATTATGTGTTTCTAAATGATATTTTTAGTCTACCACATACTTTACTATATTGACAACTATTTTCAGGTTTCAAATAATAATTAAA
>ML776555.1:1697512-1753863 GCA_009831015.1 Picea engelmannii | reverse complement strand
CATATCTTTAACCTGGTACTTACCTAATTGTTTGAAATTACACATAATTACTAAAGGAATAATATCATGTAATATATATAATTAAATAAATAAACAAAAGATATTATGCAAAAATTGAAACAAATGAAAATGTTAAATTCAAATAATTAATGTAAACAAATACCTGGAACAATCATTGTCAACATTATTTGTTCCCTCTTTATTGACATCCAAGGAGGAATGTTATTGTTGATAACAAAAATAGGCCACACTGAGTAAATAGACCTAAGCTCTATGAATGGATTAACACCGTCAGCTACCAATGAAAGCCTAACATTACGAGGTTCATCTTTGAAATCTGCCCATTTTTCCTCAATTTCCCTAAATGCAGAACCATCGGCAGGCATTCAAAGAACACCATCTTCACTTATGTTACGTGCATGGTAATCCATAAATTGTGCTATGCTTTCACACCTGAACAATCACTACAAACGTGGAATTATGGGAATATGTCGAAGAACCTTTCGAGGCACCCTTTTTGTTACTTGATCGATTATATATCTACTGATAAGACACTATGGACATTCGGTTTTTGAATTATGTTGTCCATAATATATAATATGGTCATTAGGACATGCATCTATAGTTTGATAATCCACTCCAATGTCTTTCATAATGGCATGCAAACCTCGATATGTGCGAGGTAAAATATTTGACGATGGTAACAAAAATTCACCTAACAATCTACAACATAACAAACAACTAGTTAATGTGAGAATATTAATCATAAAAAAATGCATTCTTATTTTATACATTAATTAACACTAAAAACAAATATAAAAAAATCAACATTTATGTACAGTATGAGATGAAACATATTACATACCTTAGTATCTGTTTCATACAAGTGTTCGAAAAATTATTCATAACCTTTAATTTCACCGGCAACAATGTAGCGGAGAGAAGATTTTCTCTTGAGCCTTCATAAAGTCATTTATTTCCCTTTTCTAATAGAGGTTCATCATAAATACCAGCATTTTCCCCATTCTCATCTGGCTGTGAAAATAAATCTTGGATCATTTGATTTGTCCCATCATCTTCTTCCATGGGATCATTAACTTGATTTGTCCCATCATATTCTTCCATGAGATCATCATTTGCTTGGTCATGATGATGTTCCTCAGCGTGTACAACATCATTTCTACTAATACTTGGTGCAATATTCTGCTGAAAATTAGAGGGCAACTCTAACTTTATAATTACAAACAATCTTGCAAAATTAGTGTATACTATAACAAACATTCAAACAATATATATACATATATATAATTTTATATAAAATTGATAAAATAAAAAAAGATAATGAATATATAGCTAATTATCATGGGACGATATCCATTCGATCCACCATCAATGTGACCATATTTCCTACAATGTTTTGTAGTTGTTGCTATTAAAATTCTTACGGGACGTCTGAGGCAACATTTTTTACAAGGGCAATAACATCTACCCTCACCATTTTCAACCTCTTTACTTTTTTCCCCACCTCTAACAACATTCTGCGACATTTTTCCGCACAAAAATACACTTTTGGAACCATCGTTGTTATAGCAAGATTGTCGCGACATCTTTAAATCGTCAAATATTTATAGGCCAATTTTAGGTCATTGTCATCGCAATTGTGACGATAGTGACCTAAATTTATTTATTTTTCCACCTATTTATTTTAGGTCATTTTCAACGGTAAATTTTAACTAAATTATTATGGTCAACATTCGTCACAAGAGCGATGGACAATCTACAGGCGTCGCTCGTGAGACGAACATTGACCATAATAATTTAGTAAAATTGTAGGCATCGAGATTGTGACGAATACGTGGTAGATTTAGAAAAGATGAAATTTTTCTCTTTCATGTTGCGACGAAAGAGTACTTTCGTCACAAGTGGTCATTGCAAATTTTTCAATATGTAGTAGTGGGGTGAGGCTTTCTTATTTCTCTTCAAATCTTAAAAGGTACATTTTACAAGTTTCAAATGGATTACAAAATGATATATTTGTGTTCTTCTAGATATGAAGAACCCAACACAACTGACGACACTAAAAACAGATGAACGAGGCTCCCAAAAATGGCCTGCAAAGTTTCTCTCCTCAATGTCTTCCCTGCATAAAAATGGCTTTGGATTTACAATTCTCCAGCATTTCTCCTCTTCTAAACTTGTCCAAGGCTACCAAGAACCTCTAGTTTATATATATTTCAAGTTGGTAACATCCTCCAAACTTCCTCCCAAGATCTGGCCTCAAAAAGAGCTCCAGATCCTCCAATAATGACCAAAATCCATCAATATCGGGCTAAAAATCAATTAAAATATTATAATATAGTTAAAAAACCCACTTTTGGGCTGAAATTGGGTGCATCCTCTGAATTCCCGAGCTCTTGGTCATATGGTAGTTATCATGTGGCCAAGCACTATGCATTGGCCCCTTAACCTATGACCCCTAGTCATCAGCTTGGCCATATGGCCTACCCTTAATCCCCCATGCACTCGCATGTGGTTTAAGTTCTGGTCATTAGCTGGTCATGTGCCTTGGTCAGCAGGATAGCTTGACTGACCAGGCACTATACCCTCAAATGTTCACCAAACAAAGGTGAATGAAACCGGTTATATGG
Source organism: Picea engelmannii (assembly GCA_009831015.1). Lineage (NCBI taxonomy): Eukaryota > Viridiplantae > Streptophyta > Pinopsida > Pinales > Pinaceae > Picea > Picea engelmannii. Next base: position 1,751,215 of record ML776555.1, on the reverse strand, counting down.
TAAATTCATATGGGTGTGTGCCAGGGCTACACCAAACAAATATATGCACCATAAACTAAGACCGTGCCACTTGTATAAGAGTGTGGTTGGTAGCCTGTCCTTGCCAATTTCAATTCACCACCATTGGACATATTTCAATTCAAATATTTTATTTAAACCATATGAAATAAGAAACAATGTGTGCGGGTTGGTAACCTGTCCTTGCCAAGTCGCTTCCCCCCTGCCCGGAGGTCGTGGGTTCAACTCCCATTGAGTCACAAAATTTTACATCTACATACCAATGAAGGGGTGCCACATGGTAGCCCATGACTAGGCCACATGGCACCATAACACTTGTCGTCTAACTAACATGTATCAACATCCAATTTTCCCACACACATCATTGCCACGTGTCACCAATGGGCTAGTCCACGCAACTACCAACTCATCACTGCCACATCAACTGTACATTTGTACATACTATACGGTCAACTGCCATGTCAGGATTGTACAGACTGTACAGTCAACAAAATTTTGTTTGTTTGGAAAAATGAACAAAACACAATATCTTTCGCATACGGTGTTTGTTTGAGCTCGTTCAAGTTGCATTGGGTTCGTAACTACGAGGCCTATGCACACTTCTATTTTGAAGCGATTCTAAGAACTTTGATTTTTAAGCCTTCCTAGACCCATTTTGGTTCCTAAATCCATTTTGGATCAGTAACCCTTCCATAATCGCATTCATGGATTTTGCATTGTTGTCACCGAGCTTATTTCCACCTATATAAAAAACTGGATTTGTTAGGGTTTCATAACCATTCTTGATTGATTCCCAGACATCATACCCTAGTGACTTCAAATACACTCTCATTCTGATTTTCCAAAAGGTGCAATTTGTTCCATCAAAGTATGGATATTTTCTTAGGGATAATCTCTCATGTTTATCCATGTGACTTGTTGGGATATGCCTTCCAATGGTTAGACTATTGTTGAAGGAAACTGCTCTAAAACCAATTATTGGAATGATCAATAGTACTGAGAGGGGGGGTGAATCAATACTGTATACTTTAGTTACTTTTTCTCTAAACTGATTTAAAGTATCTTATCATTTGTAATTGCAGATAATCATATTAGAAATATACTCATCACAATCACAGATATTAATCAACACATTCACAGATATTGAAGTAGGAGTTCAGACCACGAAAACTTTGAAAGTAATTTACAAATTAATTCATGTATAAACAATAGTTGTGAGGACACCAATCCTCTGTAGGTACCAACCTACAAATAGATGAGGACACCAATCCTCCAACTCAATAATTTCATGCACCAACATGTTAATGGATGAGGCCACCAATCCTCTTGAGCACCAAATCAAATACTTTAGGAACCAGCCTGTTAATGGATTAGGACACCAATCCTCTTCAGCACCAACTCAAGGACTTTAGGCGCCAACCTGTTAATGGACGAGGACACCAATCCTCTTGAGAACCAACTCAAAGACTTCAGGAACCAACCTGTTGATTGAGATTTTAACTCGATCTTTCCTTGCTCCACCCCGCCACCCTTATTTTTCATTTGTTCACAAGAACCTATTATACTGCATTGAGTTTAACAATCTTTCAATAACTTCCAGAACATAGTTGCTTATGTACAAAGTTCTCATAGTTGCACCAAATCTTCTACAATGTATTCCTCTGCATTCTTGTTGTGAAACAAATGATCCTTCTGCCATAACAGTGCTCATTTTTATTAGAATTACCCCTGCAGAAAATCTCAAAGACACTTATACAATACAGAGTTCCTTATGTCACCAATTCATATTACTGCAAAGTTCATATTCCTCTGTAGTCCCGAGAGCACCATATTTCTTCTGTAGACCTGAGAATATATTCTCATAATTCCTTGTATCACCACCATCATTATCTCCAACAAATATTGTATCCTTGCAATTATCATATCTTTAGAATGTTCAGAACACTTTATTCACCATCACAAAGTGCTCTTCCATGATATTTGCAAGCCCAAATAGGTTACCTCAGAGCTCACATGTTTTCCCCACCCACACCCACATTCTCATCATCGTAATTATATGTATATGGATCAATCAAGCATATGTGGACTCAATTGGCATTGAGTGTGGACCCAATTCATCCTTGGAGCTGACCAGATCGTTGAAAATGCCATTCAAATGTTCACACAAAATATAACCCCCCATGCTTATTTTCCTTCATTAGTTGAGTTATCCCAATGGGCATAGAAGCAAGCGTATGGGACCATGGGATTTATTGTGGGGGGATATACCCTTGACTCGGATCTCGATGTAGGGGGGACCGCAATAAAAAATACATCGACACGTATCTTTCCATTCCATCATATGTATAAATTGCAGGGGGGTTCCTTTATGTTAACCCGTGTGTTGGTTAGGCACCCACAATTTTACAAGGATCGTTGATCTCCTTTCTGGATGAACAGTTAGATTGTGACTTCTCAACAATTGAACTCAAACCTGAACCACCAGCGATCTATGTTCATGATTTAATCCCGACCATCGATTCATCTTTTTCCCAACGAGATATCCACCAATGACGTCATTGAACATGAGTCGTTCGATCTGTTCTCAACGATCTAACCATCGTCGATCTATATTAAGTCATTCCCTATGGTTGATCAATGAATATCTACCATTGATTATCAAGGACATTTCTACTTTTGACTATTCACTTCAATTTATTGGTCTTCTTGTTTGATTCTAGTTAGATCCAACTATACTCGAGAACCTGTAATGACACTTTGGATTCTAGTTCAGACCTCAATATAGTTTGTGTGCACCTTCTAACTTTTTTCAAAGGCCAGTGTGTATTTATTCTCTTTGAGAGAGATTATTAATGAGAAAAATATCTATGTCCCACGAATTCTCAAGATCCTTAAGAGTTAAACGTTTATTCTGAGCATGAATAACACTTGATTTTTTTGCACACCTATGACTATTTTTTGATAAACATAGACTCAATTACTAACATTTCCATGCTAGTAGATGTCATCACATTCTCATCCATAATCACATGATGTGATGATGTGATTATGGGAAAGACACAATGCTGATGAAAGGGAAACTCATTGCATAAGTGCTCCATCATTACAACATAAGTGCTCCATCATTACAAAGGTGCTCATGTGGATGCATATCTTACATAATCTCACATGAATATGCATGCAACTCGTGAAGTTAAACCCCACTCCATACCATTTATCATCAGACATGTTCATTGATGGGTTTTGTGGGAAATACTTCTCCTCCCAGGTTCTAGTAGATGTAATAGGGGAAAATGATAACCTCCCATACCTAAACTTGGAAAATTGTATGAATTATATGAGTTATTGTGAAGTTTGAAGATGATTCTTAATGTGATATACCTACACTTATGATGCAGGAGTGATCTGGATTATTTTCGGCACAAAATGAGAGCGGAGGTATAATAAAGAAATGCACAGAGATATTGCAGATATTCAATAATATAACAGAAATGTATCAGAGATGCAACCATAAACACAGATATACAGTAATACACGATTTCTCTTAATCAAAGAAATGTACAGAGACTGTAAAAATACAGAGTGAAAGACTCGCTAGAATGGTGGCAGCTTATCTCTGAGAAGAGATGTGACGGCTACTCGCATTCGCAAGAAGATGGTTACAATGAGGCTCTAGAGGAATTTTACAATAATGAGGAATGCCAAAAGTCCTAGACATCCAAAAACCTAACCCTAGGAGATGAAGCGCCAAAAGTCATGTGGGCCCTGTTTGGGTAAGTTGGTGCATCAACTTCCCGGGGTCGTAACTTTTGCATATGATCTCCGCTTTAGGCGTGTGATAGCTCGTTGGAAAGGTATCATCGAGGAGATTCATTTTGGGGGATCAATGATGCCTTTGGCTATCATTGAGAACCTCGATCTCGAAAAACCTTCATTTAGGCCCTCAAAATGGCCCCGGAAGTTAAAACCTGCTAAAAATAGTAAATTGCCAAAATGGCCAAAAAACTGTTTTGAGCCATTTGGAAAAGGTGGGTGGCCCCCGATATCCACCTGGATCAAGGAGCATCGCCAGTAGCAAGCGAGCACGGGGGCGGAAGACAGCTGGGATGAGCACTAGCACATTTCAACACAATTGCAAAAGTGTTTTGGAATGTTTTTGAAATATTAATGTAATAAGGCATACTTTGCATTTATATTTTGGAGGATGTAAACAGATCATGAGATATTTTCTCTCATATGTAGTAGGTAGAGGCATTTATGCATAGTTAATGTAAGTAGGTAGATTTAAATTCCAGATTAGAAAGTTTAGAGCATAGGAGGGAAAACTGACTATAGACACCCTCGCCTTTGTATCATTGTATTATTATTAAAAATTAGAGATCATTGAGCATAGAGAAGAAGAGAGAGTTGTAGCAGAGAGTGAGAAGAAGAACTCATGTACAGGAGCTTTGAATTAATATATAGAGCTTTGATTCAGATTCATGGTGTTATGATGCTTTCTATGTATACATGTTGAATGGTATGCTTATGGTTGTTTATTCTCTCTATTATGCATTTGATTTAATATTGTGTGAATGTATGATTTCATGTTAAATGTTTGAAGTCTAAGAGAGAGAGAGAGAATGAGTTTCAATTGTTTCTCTTCTTGAGTGAGAAGTTCCTGCAAGGAGTGCAGTGAAATCGTCCGCAAGGAGTGCGTTGACGGAGATTCATAGTTTATCTATGAAAGCTCAAGAGGGATATTGTTGTTCTCATTCCCGCAGAAGTGCAGGTAAGGCACAGAAGCCATGCAAGGTGTGCACAGGCTGGTTGAAAGTTCAAAACTTATCAACTAAGGGGTGAATTGAAGGAGTGTTGTTGCAGGAGGGTGCGCAGAGTCGAGATAATCAAATACTTAGAAGTATTTGAAGGTTTGTCGCAAGGAGTGTGTGCAGGAGTCTTTTGAAGACTCAGGTTTGTAAATAAATCTCAGAAGGAGTAGAGTCCATGAATACTTCAAAGGGAGACATAGTGAAGTCACTTTGCAAAGGTCAAGTGCAGGCGAAGGGATATTTTGGCCATTTCACAGAAACCTCCAAGGAGGGAACGAGCGGTCGAAATTCTCTGTGGATAATTCTCGAAGTCACGAGAACCATAGGATATACCAAAGTTGCAAGGTGTATAGGGGAGGAAAATCCATCAGTTGGTATCAGGAACCAACGTGGACCGTTGATCACGACCTGTTGTGAGTCGTCAGATCATTTCGGGGTTCGAGAACCTGAGAGGGCAGTGGCTTGGGGTCGAGAGTTTCAAACTCCTGATATCTGAAAGTCTAAAATCATGCTAGCCATTAGATTGAAGGGAGGCTTATAGCTGTTGATCCCGTTGGAGGTACTATTTCGGATTTCGGGGTTTTGAAGGTCGAAGAGCTAGGAGCTTTGCATCTGGATTCGTGAAATTGCAAAGTCCGAAAACCTGATGAAGTGAGAAGTTCATTGTGGGGCCAGCCTTTGTGGAACATGTCAGGAGTCGGTATTTAGGCATTTTCAAGGACAAGGGATTGGGGTCTTTTGTCCCGAGATTCCCGAAATCACGAAACGCGATAAGAATTTTGGCAAATCGGCATTTCGGGTTTCGGCAGTTGAAGGGTCGAGAAACTCGGAAGGAGAATTCCCGAAGTCGCGAAATCCAAAGTTCTGAAATTGTGAAAGGTCTGATCATATTGTTTGATCAGAAGATTTGGGTTGATGCTTCGTGTTTGATCATGCGGGCACACCCATAAGGACCTGTGGATACACTATTGAGTGTGAAGGGTATTTCCTGAGGGGAAACCAAAGAGTCAATTAGACTCAAAGGCATATTAGAACGATCCTGCGCGGACCTTGGACCTGAGGGTTTGGGGGTCTGCATCAACTTACATTTGACATGGCTCACTTATTATGTTGTATAAGACTTGTGTACATGCCCTCAGATTGATGGTCACATTGGGTCATTTGATCCCCTCCTTAGACAATGTACTTTGGAGGACGTTGAAGAACTACTTGCACACTTGATGGAGGTTGTCCCACATTTTTGAGAGGTTGTTCCACTTCCTTTGGAATACATTTCACCCTTGTTGATATGACCTAACATCTTTTGGAGAGTACGTGGCAACTTTTTGGAGACGATATATCACTTGGAGGATACAAGGTTGCACCTTTTGGAGGGAACATATCACTTTGGAGCCCTTACACACCACTTTTGAATGAGTTGTCCACTCTTGAAGATAACACATGTTTATTGGAATATTTCACACACCACTTTTGAATGAGTTGTCCACTCTTGAAGATAACACATGTCACGTGTGTGACCTTTATCATGCATTTATGGAGGACAAATTGGCATTATAACACGTTTACTTCTCTTTGGGAGCATCGTTGGGGATCTTGTTGACCTATCCACTCTTATATCATGGATATTTTATGTATTGTGCCCTTTTATGTATTGTGCCCTTATCTTTAGGGTTTTTTTGACGAGTGAAAAAGATCGTCTGTCAATTAGAAGAACGAATCTGGTCCGGGTTTGTCTAAGTTACCCAAGCCATTTGGTATAACTCGTCTTGATGGGTTTAATGGCTCCGTTGGCCAATCTAAGAATCCTAAAAGAAACAAAAATAAAAGAAAAGAAATAGGTAACTATATGTACATATGTATATAATGTGACTATAATAGGTGTATTTAAGCTAAAGATAGATAACTGTCATTTATATACATTATTTATAGGCTACAAGTTTTAATCGAAACTTACGAAAATCGATGTGAAAATGACTACTTTCGAAGAAGTAGATAAAGAAAGCAGATAGAAATATTTTTTTGATTTTCCTTTTATAAGTATTAAACTAATGAAGAAAATGTTATGAAATGAAAACGTACATATAGTCAAAAGCCAAAATTTACGTTCAAATTTCAGTGATAAACAAATAGTAGAAAAATGAAATCGAGCTAACCTGTTATCGAGCTAATGATATGCATCCAAATATCTGTGCGATCTAAAAACATCTAACCACCTTGCCCAGGAGGGAAACCTACACTGAACCTTAAGTCTATTCCGAATAAATGCAGAATGGTTATGTTGGCAATTAAATTTAAATAGCAGATAGAATGATATCAATAATCATTGTGATCTTATAATTGCAAGAAATTGTGTTAAGAAAAATCTGTTAGCGAACATCATTGCATTTAATTTATCAACAGAAATTAAAGGAGAAACTCTGTAATTGAATCTAAATAGATGATCACAAAATTTATATCTGAAGCGTTTTATGGACAACATTCATAAAGGAATTATCCTAATAACATAATAAATGATGAAGACTAAAGCTATCAAAAACTTATTATGATATCAATATGAACAGAAACTTAATGAAGACACCACCCACAAGAAGCTAAAGACTAAATGAGTATTGATGTTCCATTAAAGTCTGTTGATCAAAATTCCATCTTCTGCCCCAAGCAATGATGCTCTTGATTGCAAAAAATTACAAGTATTTAAAGAGTTTAGAAAAGCTAAACCTCCCCTCTTGTGGGATAAGATCAAATCTTTAAAAATGATTTATTAACTACAAAATAGAGGGTGATGTAACCACTCCATATCACACTATATCTCTCATAAATGAGACAAACTTCTTTTTGTTTCCCCAAAAAAGGCCAAAGAAATGGCTAATAGGCTCAGCAATAGTCCATATCATCAGATCATCATCAGTTACTTGATATCCTGAGAGGAAAAATGAAAACAAAGGAGTTTAGATATTATTAAAACCAATAATTACCACAAATTCAAATGAAGATGAACTAGCTACAGAATCGGCTAATTTTGTAGCTAGTTTTATTTTAACAACAGAAATCTAATTAAATCTATAAAAATAGGAAAAATGAATAAAATACAACTAAGGAAATCAAATAAATATTTACCTTATAACTGCATGCTAAATTTGATTCACAGAATCTCAGAATTGACCACTGTTGTAACACTCTCAGCATTCTTAACTATTATATTCCTAGTCCTTTTCAAACGCTCGCCTTGCCTTTGAACAGTGGACTTTAGTCTTTGATTTTCATTCTTTATTGAGTCGACCTGAGTAGTGAGGGTTTTGATTTGCAATTGAAGAAAGGGTATGCCTGTGTAATACTTATCGATCCAAAATAGACAAACTTCACACCGTGGATCTGTGATAGTTTTTTGAGGATGTCCATGGCCATGTGTCAGAATGTCTCCACTGTTGTTTGTGGGTATTTTACCGAGTTTAATCCATGGAAAACCTTATTACCTCTCAGGAATGGTATAACGTTATCCACATAGTCGAATTTTTGACTATTTGGAAGGGTTTCCACTGGGGATTTTATGTTAATATTAGGGCAAAGAAATTGATTCATGCACAGAAATTTCCGAAATCTCAGAACTAACATATCGTTGCCCAGGTAAAAATGGTTGAGTATTGCCTCATGACAAGGGTTTTCTTTCAAAGGGTCTGGCTTGTGAATTGAGGAAAAAGGATGTTTCTCAATGAGAGGTTTATCCAACACTATAAGAAAGTCTGTAACAAAATAAAAATAAATAAATAAAACGCTCATCTTAACCAAAACAGGAATTCTAAGAAATTTACCTTTAAAAATATAGACATGTCTCTGAAACGATCCAGTTTCTAGGGAAACTGCTCATGTTGAAGGTAAAACGGATCATTTTGGTTCTGGGTTTTAAAGGGTTTGGTCTAATTCGTAGTGGTTTTCTCAAAATCCCTCTCGCAAAATCGTGTCTCTGGCAAGAAAAAACGAGATTGAACAGAGTGTAAAAAAAGTGAATAGACCAACTATGGGTTTATATGGCAGTGGTAGGAGGTAAGATCAAGATAAAACAATGGAAAAAAAACTAGGATCACACCAGGGCAACCATAACACAAGCAATGGGGGTTTCAATCATGAAATTTGGGCGTTTCTGGTAATGTATGTTTTAGAGTACAGAGCAGGCCCAAGACCCTAGCTCATAATGAGAGGCCTTTCAAATCAACCTTCCAACTAAAATGATGTACAGGGTACGATCCTGGTATGTTAAATTCCCATGCTATGTGATGAGTGTGATCAAATTGCAAAGGTTAGGAAAGGATGCATTTTACAAGCCAAAGCATATCAAAATTTAAAATCAAAATTGACTTAACAAGAATTTTAAAAGAAACGAGCCTATAGTCCATGCCAATCAATTCTTGGTATACAAAGGCTCCAAAATATCAGCTTATATTCCATGAGTATCTCAAAACAAATGTTTCCTTGATATATGATAAGCTTCAAAGAAAAAACAACATTCATTAAAAGAGTTGTAAGCATAATGACCCTTCCAAAAACCAAGCCTTAGATACAATTGCAATATGAGTATAAGTTGTAATGCTTCATTCATGCTTTCAGTCATGAATGAAGTATGAAAACGCAAAATAAAATAAATAGAAACAATCAAAAAAAAAAAATACAACCAAATAGTCATCTTCAAATAGCAATATTTACAGAAGGAGGTGTTGGCAGCTATAAGAATTGTCATTTGTCACTTTACAAGGAAAAAATTATGTAGGGCTGCCAACAATGGCGACTTACTGGGAGAAGCAGTTATCTCTGCATCACTGATGAGTTCATGTTAGGACTGCTTAGAATGATTACAGCTCAAAAAATAGCTGAAGGACATCAAGCATCTCGACAATCATTACACGGTCCAGCTTCAGACATCTTTCTGTTAAAATGAAATCTGGTGACAAATTTTACAAAATGAGAGCCACGATGTTCAATTCAATGGCTCCAATATTGCTGACAGGGCCACTGTTACTAGCAGGTGTCCATAGCCTCGGCAGGGATGTCAATTAACCCACTCTGACACCTCTACCTTGTCCAAGAAATTTCAATTCAAAATGAAGGATGCTTATGGCCAATATCAAAATTTATACCTGAGAATTTTCTTTAACCTGACATCCTTCGCTGCCAGCGGGCCTGTTCAGTACCCCGACAAAGTTGTCTTGGCATCATGCATGCATTTACTTTCTACTAGCATACTTGTTCAGTATCCCAGTGGGTTTACAAACACTTACCGCAACTCTTGATAAATTATTCACAATCTGATAAAATTTTAAAAACATTCAAAAGAGCGGGGTGGTGCTGAAAATTCCAGTTTTTACAAGACTTGTTATTTTCCAGACTTCTAATTTTTTCTTGATAACCTTCATCGTGATCTGAAAATAGTTTACAGATGAAACTAATCTTTCGAGGATAGGAAGGCATCCTTGAGTTGCTTTCTTAAAAGCAGGGACAGTGTAAAGAGATTTTAATGATAGTCGTGTCTGCTCATAATTGCAAAGTGGAACCATGAAATCAATTATGAACAAAAAAACCTCTTTAACTAGTCTGCATTTTAGGAAATTACAACAATTGACGCTCTGACAGTCCTTGACAGATGTTTTAAGATGAAGAATTTTGTTTTCCTTCTTCGAACTAAACTGTGACATGGGCATGTTTTATCCAGAAAGCGATAAAAACAAACAATAATGAAAAGAACCAAAATCAGAAAACAAAAATAAATCAAAACAAAAAAAAACATGTACAAAGGTGGATCCGAAAACATCACGCGAAATATCTCTTGAGAAACTGAAAGAAAATTAAAAAAAAAAATCCTCATCAATGTGAAAGCAGTCCTTCTCGTGGTACCTCGAGTCATGGTTGAATTTATAGTTCAGATTTATGAATCTCTTTACTTTCCATTTAAAATTTTCATAATAATACTACGGCTTTGAAAAGAAATATTCAGCGAAAAGCAGAGAGAAAAGGATCATGCAGACTTCCCTGACAATAGTCATATTATGGTTCTCGTGGTGCATCCACTTGTGCTCATGACTGCATTATACAAATAAATAGTGAGGAATAAAACTAAAAGAAAACCTACTCCTAAACCTACTCTAACTACTAAACAAATCAGAATACTATGTGAAGTCATGCTTCCAATGTAGCCATCGGAGTAACTCCAATCCTACAGTAGAAATAAAATCACATATTACTAAGAATGGTAGTATATCAAAAAATGACAAAAATATATCATACTCACCTTTATCATCATCATTTAAAAACAAGGCAAGCATGATCTTACCATTCCCTTGAACATTATTGTTGTATGAATCCTCTAGCCATTCAGCAATTTTGTCATTATATGGGTTACAAAAATATGAAAAATTGAGATTATGAAGCTTGTGAGAGTTATAGAGACCTGACATAACCATCGGCCTAAACCAAAGTGCCCCATCCTCTTGAAAATTTTCCTTTCGTTCCATATTTTCTCCATCTGTAGGATATAAAATGAGTGTGTTGAAGTTACCTCCTTGATCTCTAAATAAAATGAAGATAATTTTACCGTTCCCTGGGAACTTTTCGAGATATGAATACTCCAACCAATCTGCAATACTATCATGATACATGCAATTACTAACATGGGATGGTTTGAAAGAATTCACATGCAAGAAATATTCCTGGTGAGAATAAAGTATTAGATTATCAAGGAAAGAATCTTTTAAAAAGGTCAGACCAAGATAGCAAGAACTTATCATGTTTCTCGATCGGAAAATAATTGTTTCATTCTCTTGAAAATTTGTATTGAGTTTAGATATTTCAAGGTTAACTATTTGAGGTGAACTAGATGGAACGACCGATAAAACATCATTGGTAGTAATATTTGGTCGATTATATTTTTCAACCTCAAATAATTGATCATGGAAAAATTTAGATCCTTCTTGAAACACAAATTGGGATGTATCAATGGAAGATGCAATTTGGGATTCTTTCAAATCATTTCTTGATTTACCCACAGATAATTGATGAGAATAAAAATTAATATGTTCATGGGTAGAATTATTTCCCTCTTTATCTTATATTCGGTGATCTCTTTGTACCTAATTACATAATGTTGAATTCTCTCCAAGGTAATATGGAACATGAAATCGCACAACATTAGGATAAAAAATATCAAGGTACAAGGAATAATATGTAGAATAATTAAGGAGACGGAATGCATCTCTTGAAATGATAGGTATATGCGTTTCGAAATCTGGTTTTTTCCCCTCTTCTTGTATAAACTGATCATCCTCTTTTGCATTCTCTTTCAAATAATACGAGACAGTTTTTAAGAAACAATTTGGTTCATCGTGCAAGGGGAAAATTGAAGGTAAATCACTAGAGATAGAAGGTTGATTAATAGTATGACTAATTATTTTATCTCCTATTGATTGATCATGGATCTGTTCAACTAAATTAGGGGCAGATTTATCGTCCACATGATTATCAACTTCACATTCAACCTCTTTTACTTTAGAAACAGTTATAAAATCTATGAGAGTGTGACAATTGTCGTCTTTTAAAGTCAAGGTTCCTTGTTCCAATTGCATATCTTCTTCTCTAATCAGTTTCATAGGAATGTTAGAATGTTTAAGATGATTTTCATTGCTTAAGTGTTCTTCAATGACTAAGTTTAAATATTGATTAGAGCATGAGTTACAAGAATGATGATATTCACCTTGACCAAGAAATGAATCTTCTTCCACGATGGTCGAAGACTGAAAATATAATGATTCAGAGGAAAAACCGGTTTGGTTGTCGGTAAGAACCTGGTCAATAGATTCTACCTCCCTTGCTTGTTCAAAATTTTCGGATGGATTCCTCTCATCCTGCGAACTAAATTCTTCTCACAATTGAGTGATAGGATTTGCAACTAGTTCTTCATTCGCGATTGAATATGACTGGATGGAAGGGACGCAAGCATCATAGAGGAGATTTAATACAAATGACATGTCATCGAGATTAAATTTACAGAGAATATGATAGATTCTTGTCAAAAAGTCTTCCAAAGATGAATCGCCATTGATTAGCGAAGTCTGAAATTCTTCACATAATTGATTGTAATCATAAATTTCAAAAGCATCTAGAAATTCATCTACAAATTGAAACCAATCAAAAATGTGACATGCTGGAAAGGACTCAAACCAATGTTTAATCCGACCTCTAAAAGTAAAAGCGAACAATCTGCATAAAACTCTTAAATCAGAAATGTCATGTTTGATGCATTTGCACCAAAACTTGTTAAGGTGGTATTTAGCAGATGCATTGCCTCCGCCATCAAAGGTGAGTTTGGACAAGCAAGAGACTGTCTTGTTGGGAACATCAAGTAATGAGAAGTGGAAAGCATGTTCCAACACAGTGATTTGGGGAGCTATGGGGAAATTGAATACTCTTAAAATAAAGGCTCCTACAAGGCCAACTTGTCAGTCGACCCTCCTTCTAGCGCCATTTGTTGACGAGCGAAAAAAAATCATCTGTCAATTGGAAGAACGAGTCTGGTCCAGGGTTGTCTAAGTAACCCAAGCCGTTTGGTATAACTCATCTTGACGGGTTTAATGGCTCCGTTGGCCAATCTAAGAATCCTAAAAGAAACAAAAAGAAAAGAAAAGAAATAGGTAACTAATTATTAAATATTACATATATGTACATATGTATATAATGTGACTGTAATAGGTGTATTTAAGCTAAAGATAGATAATTGTCATTTATATACATTATTTACAGGCTACAAGTTTTAATTGAAACTTACGAAAATCAATGTGAAAATGACTACTTTCAAAGAAGCAGATAAAGAAAGCAGATAGAAATATTTTTTTGATTTTCCTTTTATAAGTCTTAAACTAATGAAGAAAATGTTATGAAATGAAAACGTGCAGATAGTCAAAAGCCAAACTTTACGTTCAAATTTCAGTGATAAACAAATAGCAGAAAAATGAAATCGAGCTAACCTATTATCGAGCTAATGATATGCATCCAAATATATGTGCGATCTGAAAACATCTAACCACCTTGCCCAAGAGGGAAACCTGCATTGAACCTTAAGTTTGTTCTGAATAAATGCAAAACGATTATGTTGGCAATTAAATTTAAATAGAAGATAGAATTATATCAATAATCATTGTGATCTTATAATTGCAAGAAATTGCATTAAGAAAAATTTGTTGGCGAACATCCTTGCATTTAATCTATCAACAAAAATTAAAGGAGAAACCCTGTAATTGAAGCTAAATAGATGATCAAAAAATTTATATCTGAAGCATTTTATGGACAACATTCATAAAGGAATTATCATAATAACATAATAAATGATGAAGACTAAAGCTATCAAAAAATTATTATAATATCAAGATGAACAGAAACTTAATGAAGACACCACCCACAAGAAGCTAAATCTAAAATGAGTATTGATGTTCCATTAAAGTCTATTGATCAAAAGCCCATATTCTGCCCCAGGAGAGGATGCTCTTGATTGCAAAACATTACAAGTATTTAAAGAGTTTAGAAAAGCTAAACCTCCCCTCTTGTGAGATAAGATCAAATCTTTAAAAATGATTTATTAACTACAAAATACAGGGTGATGTAACCACTCCATATCACACTATATCTCTCATAACTGAGACAGACTTATTTTTGTTTCCCCAAAAAAGGCCAAAGAAATGGCTAATAGGCTCAGCAATAGTCCATATCATCAGATCATCATCAGTTACTTGATATCCTGAGAGAAAAAACGAAAACAAAGGAGTTTAAATATTATTAAAACCAATAATTACCACAAATTCAAATGAAGATGAACTGGCTACAGAATCAATTGATTTTGTAGCTAGTTTTATTTTAACAACAGAAATCTAATTAAATCTATAAAAATAGGAAAAATGAATAAAATACAACTAAGGCAATCAAATAAATCTTTGCCTTATAACTGCATGCTAAATTTGATTCACAGAATCTCAGAATTGACCATTGTTGTAACACTCTCAGCATTCTTAATTCCCAGTCCTTTTCAAATGCTTGCCTTGCCTTTGAATAGTGGACTTTAGTCTATGATTTGCATTATTTAATGAGTCGATCTGAGAAGTGAGGGTTTTGATTTGAAATTGAAGAAAAGGTATGTATGTGTAATACTTATCGATCCAAAACAGACAAACTTCACACCGTGGATCTGTGATAGTTGTTTGAGGATGTCCACAGCCATGTGTCAGAACGTCTCCACTGCTTTCTGTGGGTATTTTACTGAGTTTAATCCATGGAAAACCTTATTACCTCTCAGGCATGGTAGAAAGTTATCCACATAGTCGAATTGTTGACTGTTTGGAAGGGTTTCCACTGGGGATTTTATGTTAAGATTAGGGCAAAGAAATTGATTCATGCACAGAAATTTCTGAAATCTCATAACTAACATATCGTTGCCCAGGTAAAAATGGTCAAGTATTGCCTCATGGCGAGGGTTTTATTTCAAAGGGACTAGCTTGTGAATTGAGGAAAAAGGATGTTTCTCAATGAGAGGTTTATCCAACACTATAAGAAAGTTTGTAACAAAATAAAAATAAAAATAAACTCTCATCTTAATCGAAACAGGAATTCTAAGAAATTTACCTCCAAAAATAGAGACATATCTCTGAAACGATCTAGTGTTTGTGGAAACTGCCCCCGATGAAGGTAAAACGGCTCATTTTGGTTCTGGATTTTAAAGTGTTTGGTCTAATTCGTAGTGGTTTGCTCAGAACACCTCCCTCAAAATCATGTCTCTGGCAAGCAAAAACGGGATTGAACAGACTGTAATAAAAGAGAATAGACCAACTATGGGTTTAGATGGAAGTGGTAGGAGGCAAGCCAGAGATAAAACAATGGGAAAAAAACTAGGAACACATCAGGGCAACCGTAACACAAGCAATGGGGGTTTCAGTCATGAAATTTGGGTGTTTCTGGTAATGAATGTTTTAGAGTACAGAGCAGGCCCAAGACCCTAGCTCATAATGAGAGGCCTTTCAAATCAACCTTCCAACTAAAACGATGTACAAGGTATGATCCTGGTATGTTAAATTCCCACGCTATGTGATGAGTGTGATCAAATTGCAGAGGTTAGGAAAGGATGTGCTTTACAAGCCAAAGCATATCAAAATTTAAAAAATCAAAATTGACTTACCAAGAATTTTAAAAGAAACAAGCCTATAGTCCATGCCAATCGATTCTTGGTATACAAAGGCACAAAAATATCAGCTTATAGTCCATGAGTATCTCAAAACAAATGTTTCCTTGATATATGATAAGCTTCAAAGAAAAACAACATTCATTAAAAGAGTGCTTACAATGACCCTTCCAAAAACCAAGCCTTAGATACAATTGCAATACGAGTATAAGTTTTAATGCTTCATTCATGCTTTCAGTCATGAATGAAGTATGAAAACGCAAAATAAAATAAATAGAAACAATCAAAAAAATCCTTTTTACAACCAAATAGTCA
Source organism: Picea engelmannii (assembly GCA_009831015.1). Lineage (NCBI taxonomy): Eukaryota > Viridiplantae > Streptophyta > Pinopsida > Pinales > Pinaceae > Picea > Picea engelmannii. The sequence goes on along the minus strand of ML776555.1, from coordinate 1,734,868 downwards.
CCTTCAAATAGCAATATTTACAGAAGGAGGTGTTGGCAACTACAAGAATTGTCACTTGTCACTTTACAAGGCAAAAATTATGTAGGGTTGCCAACAAGTTTCTAAAGAGATAAAGGAAAATTTATATTTTCTTAGGGTTTATTCAAGGAAAATATTGTTATTTTAGTGAGAACGGTGTTATATGTCTCATATAAATAAGATAATCACTTCTCATTTGGATTCATTACTACTCGTAAAGAATTACTATTATTTTCCTACTCTTTCTCTTCTATAAATTCACTATGGATGGATAATTATAGCAACTACTTGTGGAGGTGTCCTGGATTTCTTTACAACTTTATGGATGCTCATTGTTAAGGTTTTGAAGATTGAAACCATTTCTTGAGTAATTGGTCTCACTTAATCTTGTGGATTTTATTTATAAATGATTGCCAGTGTAATTGTAGTTCTCTAGTGGTGGTGGTGCATTATCTTCATACTTTATTGAACAAGTCCCTCTTTTCAAAGCTCTTGGAAGATTATTAGTGGAGTATCTTCCCTTGAACCATATTGAATTTTTGTAAGGTACTAGGTGGATCTTCTAGGGTTTCTAGTGGACAACATTAGGTATCAGCCTAGATCTACTTGCATCCCCTCAAAGGAGTCCTTAATTAACCCGAGATGGCCCAAAAAATTAGTAAGCACTAGTATTCTCCCATTTAGTCAATCTAAAACTTAAATTGCACCTTTTATTTTATGTTCTAGGGTAATTTTAGGGTTTTATAGCTGCTTATATACATTTTCAGCCATAAATAGACCTAGATGTCTTAATAATTATGCATGTATTTGACTTGCAAATCATCTTAATATCATAAATTTCCTTGCTGATTTTTATTACAACCTTATTAGGCTAGACGTCTTAGTACTTTTGGTTGTTATATGCCTTTTTAAATTTCATAATTAGCTAGTTGTTTAAACCCTAATATTGTCCATTATTGAAGCCCTAATTTTACTAGCTTATAACTTGTTTCAAGGGATAAATTGTGTTGTTGTTATATCGCATTTACTATTGTAGATTATCATCATTTATACAAGTTTTGCCACAACTATTGGTATTTTTTTTATTGTAGTGTTTGGGGATTGTTTTGCATAAAATAATTTGATAAACCTTCTAAACAACCCTAAATATACATTAACTCAAATCTGGAACTTACTTTGAGTGGCCACCCTATCCATTAATCTATTTGGTATATTCCATTGGTGGTGAATTGGGTAGCTACATAGGAGGCCTTAGAATTCACTATATCTTTCCTTAGGAGTTTTTGAAGATACTAGGGAAGCCTCCCTTGTGTTGAATTTATCCTTCACTAAAACAAGAGAACTCTTTGTCTAGGTGACAGTGGTAACACTTCTAATGTTCCACTAATCTTATCACCTTGTGAAGGCTTTGCACTAAGGTGCTAGATTTTGTGATAACAATCCATTTAGAGCCATAGTCATTTATGAAAAGTTATACAAAGACTCTGGGCTACTAGGCACTAGCACTCATCTACAACAAAATTTGCCTCCAACATCATATGATTTATATACATAATTGAATATGGTTGCTAGAATAATGGTAGATTTCAAGATAATAGAAGGGACTGATTAGCAACAAATTTCCAAGTTAAGAAATAAGGTTCAACTATTAGCAACCATATCAACATTTGCAGTCACATCAGCACCCACAACCACGTCAGTACTTGCATTCACATCAACATCAACACCTAAGCAAAAGAAAAACAAGAACACATAGCAATGGTAAAATGCATCCCAATCGCTTAAAGCACAAAGATGGGAGGAATAAAGGTTTTCCTAAAGATTTGGCAGTTCACTCTCCCACTCTTGTCTAAATTGGAAACCATTATGAAAACGGTTGGCATTAAAAGAATAAAAGCAAGAAAGGTAGAGGAAAGTGGGTATCATTACTAGATCGAATTCAAAACTTGCTTCAGCAGTTGTCTCGGTCACTCTACTTAAGAGATTTTCCAAGTCATTCATGTTCTTTATTTTCTCAAAGGATTCACCCCCTGTTTAATCAACAAATGCAATTTTATTTTATTTTTTGGAAGACTTCGTAGTTTGTAAGCAGAGAGATTTACATGATATAATCTCAAAGACTTATCTTTGTAATTCAATGTTTTTAATACAACAATTAGACTTGTGAAATTGTTCACTTGTTGGATTTTGTAATTCATGATTGTTGATATTTTATACTTATGTTTATAATTTCTCTATTCCATTTGCATAGTTATATTATTTATCATTGAAGTATGTTGAACTTGAGAAAATTATAAATACATTATAAAAGTTTTCTTGAAAACATGTGCTTTTTGTAATTTGAAGAATCGGTTCCATCTTATTTATCTATTAATCATTTTTTCTATAAACCAAACCTTGCATGGAGAAAATAGCTTTTCAAAGATTGTGTTTCTAATTGTATCTTTTTTATCTTATTTTATTTTCTCTATTGTCTTTGAAGCTAGTTGAACATGAATATGGTGTCCTTTGTGAATGTGAATGCATGTATGAATTGATTACCTTATAAGCTTAACTTCTTTGATTTCATCAATTAGTCATTTCAAGTCTTGTATTTAAAAACACTCAAAGTTCTTCAATTTATTTGGAGAAACTTTCAAATATCCAAATCAACACCTTTGAGGGTTAACCCCTCTGTCTATTGGAATATTTCAGCTAGTCTAAAGCAGGGAGGATAGTTTCCTCCATACATTGACTTGGAATTTTTCTTTACTTAAAAACAACCTGAGGAACAACATATCTGAAGGCATTTCTTGGCATCATGTAAACCGTTAGGGATAAAAAACATCATGTCAAATAGACCAAAAAATCCCTACTAATTGACATACGTTAATATATAGGAAAGCCAAAGCCTCTGAGAAAAGGTTTTCCATTGTTGATATTATGGTAGTTGCAGGAGGTATTAACCTCTATGTGTAACCTTTGACGAGACTAGAATATTTCGAGAAGCAAGAGAAACCCTAAAACGTTAGATAATAACCCTAGAAGGCAAGTCGACTCAAGATAATAATTTATATTAAATTATTGTCCTCCAGAAGTACAAGTTGGCCCAGTTAGGTCACCTGGAATACTATAAATAAGAGGGTGCTAGACCTCATTTGGCACACACTCTCACAACTCAAGTTTTGGAGTGCAGTTGTAGCTACTGTAACTGGGATTTTGGTCTTTGGTTATGGTTTGGACTTTCTGCCTTGGTTATGATTTGGACTCTCTTCTTGGTGCGTTATATTTGGAGATACGTATGCTACCTTGGTTGACTATTGGTTCTAAGCATTTGCTTCTGTAATTATTCTATTTATCAAGGTTAAGGTGCTCGGGGGTGGCTTCGGCCTATGGTTGGGTGACAATATTGCTATATTGTCTATGGAAAAACGAGAACATATATTTATTTCTAACAGGTTATGGGTCCACACTATCTTCAGACAATCTAACCACTGGAATATAGACTGAGAATTTATTTGTTAATCTTGTTATGGCACCAGTTACAGCTATATCTAGTTTTTTTTATTATCCAGCTGCAATAGACCCTAACCCTTGTGTTTGGGCACTTATGATGAAACATTTGACCTAATTCCTTGACATCCTAGTGCGCCCTAGCCTAGCACACCTCTTGGTACTCTCAGCTAGAAAAAACGTCAGGTTTAAGTTTTTTGTCAAAGTCAATGTTTGACTGGTCAAGGTCAAAGGCTGACTAGTCAAATTCAAAGTCAAATGTTGACTTTTGGTCAAATTGATTTTGTGGTCAAAGTTGAAATTTTAGAGTTTCTAGCTTGTTCTAATCATTAAATCTTCTGATTAAATTTCTAATCTCTTCTTGTCAAGATGGTATCTAGTTTCAGATTGGAAGACAAGTTGGACGATACTACAAGGTTTCAAAGTTATGCACTTGTATATGTTATCTAAGTTATATCATCTAGCAAAACATGAGTGTGTTTGTAGGGAAAGTACTAGAGATCTTGTCCAAGCTATAATCTTGGATTCAGTGCATTCAAAAAAACAAGTGCACCCTTCATAGCAAGTGAGGCTTCAGGTTCCAAGTTTGATTAAAATGTTAAAATTTATATATATATATATATATATATATATATATATATATATATATATATATATATCAAGGGTGATAATTGCTACATTACAAATTGTGAAAGAAATCTTTGAAAGATTATATTATTTCTAGGTGCAATGAATACTTGACTGCATATGAATACTATTGATATAGATTCTTATTATACTTGTTCGCAAAATGAACTAGCGTCTCCTCTAGATAGATATTTCTTGTTTTCTCTTGTTGTTCTTGTTCCGGACGGGTATCCTTGTGATGAACAATCCTTGCGGACGTTTTCATAGAAGAAGTTTATAAGGATGACACAACTTCCATATGGGCAACAATCAGAACAGATAGAAACAAACTTAAAGAGACTCAAAGGATTCAAACTCGAAGGAAGTCAGGAATCAAAAGGAAACCAAAACATGCTTGTGACACTTTGCAAAAAGTAAAGAGAGATGCAACAAATAGAAGCATGGACTCTATTAGATCGAGGGAGATGATCACATAATTCAAAAAGAAGAGCATCCATATTGCTCATTTAGGCATGAAGTTGGGATTAGGAGGGAGATAATCCCCAACGATATGATCCATTAAAGAATCTTTGAATACTCTGAAGTATTTCTCCATGTTCTTCATTGGAAGTAGCAACCATGATAAGAAACACGTGTTCAAATTGACTCTCAAAGGAGTCTTCTTCGAAAAGAATCCTTGAAAATCCTCGGTTGTCCATCTGCATTTATGTTCCTATGGTGGAAGGAAAAATTTGGAGCCTTCATGAAAGAAGGGATTGTAATCTATAGAAGACTCCATGGACTCCAACATTGAAGAGAAACATGAGGAAGAACATGAAGATTCCAAGAAAGAAAGAAAAGTCAGAACAACCAATTGAACCAATTTGAATCCACTAGAAGTAGTCAAGCAGAAGGAATAGAAGGAAGTTGTGATGAAGAACAATGTATGTGAGAAATTGTGGAAAAGACTTGAGCATTGATAGATACAAGGAAAGACTCAGGGCTAGAGGGTTCTCCCGGAAGGAGGGAGAAGACTATGATGATAACTTGTTCCAGTAACTAGACATATCTCTACCTGAGCCATTATATCTCCTGTAGTATCCATGGGTTGGACTTTACATCAGATGAATGTAAAGATTGTTCTTCTCAATAAAGTAATTGAAGAAGAAGCATATGTAGAGGAACCTCAAGGTTTTTAGGTATAATAGAAAGAGACCCTTGTATGCAGATGGAAGAAGACCTTGTATGGATTCAAGCAAACTTGGTGTAGAGCCTCTCATGTACATCAGAAGTGTGGTCAAAACTTCCTATGACAGAGGAAGTATATTGAAATGGTTCTTCAAAAGTCCGAGATGATGGATTGTAAATCCATGGAAAATTTGAAGAAGTTGAGAGACTCTGATCCAGTAGCCACGTCTTTATATTGACAATTCATTGGCTCGTTAATGTATTTGGAGAATACTCAACTGGATATTTTCTTTGTGGGACGTTTGAGTTATGATATACACATGCATGGATTTGTCGATTCAGATTGGTCAGGGAGTGCAGATGACAGAAGAAGTGAGTGCAAGAAACAAAAGTCTGTTGCACTCAACCCTGCAGAAGCAGAGTATATTGCAGCTTGTGATGCTTGTACGGAAGCAGTGTGGCTATGTAAGCTCGTTTTTGGACTATTTGATCAAGTGTTGGATTCAACTATGATATATTGTGATAATCAGAGTTGTGAGAAGCTTTCAAAGAACCCAATGTTCCATGACAGGTCGAAGCACATTGAGATTGAGTATTATTTTCTCCATGATAGAGTCCATAGGGGGGAAGTGGTTCTCCAGTGTATCTCCAAAAATGAGCAAATAGCAGATATTTTGGTAAAGCCTCTGTCTAAGATGAAACATTTGTGTACTTAAGGGACAAGCTGGTACTCGTGGAGATGACTTCCTTATTGGAAAATGAAGAGATTACTCCCAGGTTGGGAGGGAACACTGATATGTTATTGATTTATGGGTAGTCATTTTCCAGTTCAGAAAATGGTCTAGGTTGGGAAATCACCTTCCATTCCGGGAAGTGGCCCAAGATTTATGATGAACAAGCATTTTCCAGTTTGAAAAATGGCCTAGATCGGACAATCATTTTCGTAATGAAAATGGTCCGATAGATTGTTGATGTACCATAGACAACAATTCCCCTTGTGTCCAGTGTGGGGGAATGGTCGAGGACAATCATTTTTCTTAGCAGTCACTCTGAGTAGTGGTCAAGCAGAATGGCCCACCTCTCTGGGTAGTCATTCTTTCGAAGTTCACAATTGTGAGAAGTTCCAAAGAATGGTATATTATAGGAGGTTGGTGCAGGACATTCATTTCCATTAGGAAATAGTTCGGACATTCATTCCCTAGGGAAAACTCATTCTCTCCAGGTTGCAGTTTGATTAGTGTTGGAAGAATGGCCCAGTTAGGTGAATGGTCCAGGTTCAACAATCAGGGACATGCATTCCCTAGGGTAGACTCATTCTCTCTAGGTTGCACTATGATTAGTGTTGAAGGAATGTCCCAGTTAGGTGAATGGTCCAGGATCATAAATCAGGGACAATTATTCTTCTATGCTTGGGAAGAACAGTCCAGATAGCCCATGGTTGATGTTTTTACTTTCTAAGGGTAGATGCTCTTCCAAATCTCACAAATGTGAGTGGAGGAATGGCCCAGATGACTTAGTTTATATCACGATATTGTTTATGCAGGTTGATATCAGATGATATGCTTGTTGTGGAGACTGTGTATCTCTTGACAGTAGTTGTATGCTACTGTGGTGGATGTGATCCACTGGTAGTGATTGTGTGTCATTGGTTAGTAGCAGTGTGCTACTAGGAGTATTTGTGTACCACTAGATAGTAATTGTATACTATTATGGATAGACACAATTAGGTTCTATTGGATGGCATTGTTTTGATTGCCATAGAGACTACCACTAGTGTTGGAGATGATTACCAACTAGATCAATAGTCATTGTGTTGATGGACATACATTTTCCAGGAGGAGAATGGTCCAGGAAGGATAATTGTTGGTGGACATACATTCTCCCCATGGAGAATGGTCTAGGCTGACAGATTGTTGATATACCATGGAAAACTATTCTTCTAGGACGTATGTATGGATTAGAAGAATTTTTTGCCTCCCTGAGTTCACAGTAGTGACCAGAGTGGAGAAATTGGTACATGATAGAAATTTTCCCTGATTTCACAATAGTGGCCAGAGGAAAAAATGGTCCAGGACAACCAGTCTTCTAGGACGTATGTCCAGATTAGAAGAATAGTCCTTGTAGCCCATGGTGTGGCTTTTAGCATCTGTTGGAACAATTATTCTTCTAGGACATATGTCTGGATTAGAAGAATGGTCCTTGCATCACTTTGTGGAGTGAGTGACTTATTCAACATCATGCATGATTACTCAGATGGAGCATGGCTTCGATAGATGATGTAGTTGATTCTATCAGATGATACTGATAGTGATGATGGTGCTTGTAAGTTGATCTATGTGATCATGAGATTGAATGTTTGGCTATGATGATGTTACCGATTGAATGGTATGTTTGTGCTCAAGACCATTTCCTTTAATACCTCCCTAGATAAAAGGGAGTGTTGATATTATGGTAGTTGCAGTAGGTATTAACCTCTACGTGTAACCTTTGACGAGACTAGAATATTTCGGGAAGCAAGAGAAACCCTAAAACGCTGGATAATAACCCTAGAAGGCAAGTCGACTCAAGATACTAATTTATATTAAATTATTATCCTCCAAAAGTATAAGTCGGCCCAGTTAGGTCACTTGGAAGACTATAAATAAGAGGGCGCTAGACCTCATTTGACACACTCTCATAGCTCACACAGACTAGTGGTGCGCAAGTTTTGGAGTGTAGTTGCAGCTACTACAACTATGATTTTGGTCTTTGGTTATGCTTTAGACTTTCTTCCTTGGCTATGGTTTGGACTCTTTTCTTGGTGCGCTATCTTTGGATAGACGTATGCTACCTTGGTTGGCTATTGGTTCTGAGGGTTTGCTTCTGGAATTATTCTATCTGTCAAGGTTAAGGTGCTTGGGGGTGGCTTCGGCCTATGGTTGGGTGACAATATTGTTATATTGTCTATGGAAAAATGAGCACATATCTTTATTTCTAACATCCACAACGCTAAGAAAAAAGGGTCCAAAACCCAAGTCCTTCAACATGGTCAAGACGAAAGGTGAGTCAACCTTGCCACAATCCTTTTAAAAGTAAATCGTGATGAATGATGCACTGAGAGATAAACATTTGTCCCACTCTATGCCTTCCCATGCGATGATAATATTGTCCATAATGAAACACCCCCTAATGAATTTTGTAAGTTCCAAGTGTATGATCTTAAATAGAATATGCTTTAACACGCATGGCTAGGGCCTTAGCCAAGAACTTGTATGAAATATTGAGGAGGGTGTGTTGTTTTTATTCATATGAGATATGATTGATATATTATTACAATGATGAGTGTTCCATATATAGGGAACATATCGTAACCATACATGAAAGGATGTGTCCCTTGAATAATCAATAACTATTTATTATTATTATTTACTTATTATATATGATATTTAATAATCAATAATTATATTATTAATTATTATTATAAGAGAATGTCTTCTCCATGTTGTCCAAACATCAATAATCCCCCTCAACGAGGGAGACATTCTCCATCGTGCCAAGCTTGTCTTTGAAGTATACAAACTTCACCCTAGACTCATGACACTTTTCTGTCAGTCTTGGGAGACGTCTCTCTCCCACCTGAACCGAGGAGAAACTCCTTCTGCGGCTCTCCCTCTGAGCCAATTAACTCTCTCTAAGATCAGGCTCACTCTGGGTCCGCATGTAATAACATATAGCATCTTGAGTCTTTATTATTCCTTGTAAAATCACCATGACTAGGACAAAGACCACACTAAGATCTTTCACCACAAGTACACACATGTGAGTGAATGTCAGCCTTATGCTAAATGACACGTGAAAATCACTTGAGGCACCTCGAGTCCATATTATTCCTTGTCATGATCAAGGAAGGACTACGTCTGGGCCCATTTACCACAAGTGCACCTTTATGATAAATGTATCCTATCTCCCTTGGTCTGCAACCCGATCTAGGAGAAGGTCTGCCCGATGTTGAAACATCAACACTCCCTCTTAGCTATGGAGGTATATTTCCATAGTAGTACACAACTATTGTCCAGAGACACACAGTCTCTGCCAATGGTACACAACCACCATAGTAGCAAAAGGTTTGTCACACATGGCACTCCCATGTGGACTTCTAGAGGCTACTCGCTCTAGGAACACTTAGGGTCAACTCCCCATAGTGTGTGACGTCAAGGTCAACTCCCTTGACATGTACTCATGTTCTCTCCACAAGGGATGTGTCATCATGTGCTTTCCACAAGGGACGTTGGGCTATAATCTCAAACGCACTTATCCCTTCTCGGATAAGTGTCCTCATAGATCAACTCAACTCAATTCACAGAGGAGTACGATCTGGAGAATGTTTGTCATGCATGGCACTCCCATGTGTACTTATAGAGGCTACTCCCTCTAGAAACACTAGGGTCAACTCCCCATAGTGTGTGACGTCAAGGTCAACTCCCTTGACATGTCCTCATGTACTCTCCACATGGGACATGTCCTCATGTGCTCTCCACAAGGGATGTTGGGCTATAATCCCAAACACACTTATCCCTTCTCGGACAAGTGTCCCACTTATCCCTTCTCAGATAAGTGTCATCACAAATAAACTCAACTCAATCACAGAGGAGTATGATCAGGAGAATGTCTCAGAAAGATGAAAACATCAAGACTCCCTCTTAGCAAGGGAGGCATTCTCTTCCACGCCAAGTATGTCACGGAAGTACTTGAACTTCATCCTGGTTTGGTAAGAACATCAACAACTTGCTCATCTGTAGGAAGGTACTACATTAATACTTCCTTCCTCTGCACCATGTCTCGGATGTAATGGTACTTGATCTCAATGTGGTTTGATTTGTCATGAAACACTGGATTCTCTGTGATCTTCACACAACTTTGGTTACCATAATGAATAATGGTGGAATCCAGCACATGTTCGGATAAATATGCAATGGAGTTTGTGAAGCCACACTACTTCACAAGCTAACATACTTAATGCAATGTACTATGATTTTGTTGTGCTCAAATCCACATAAGTTTGTTTCTTGCTACACCAGGAAACCATGGAAGATCCCAAAGTGAAGCAACACCCGAAGGTGCTCTTTCTATCCACTGCGCTCCCTGCCCAATCAAATTCAATATATTCCTACCATATCATATCAATACTAGAAGTATATCTTAGACCGTGTCCAACTGTGCCTTGCATGTATCTCAACACATGCTTTGCAACAATCCAATGTGTCTATCTCAATTGACTCATAAATTGGCTAAGCGCACTCACTGCATAGCAAATATTTGGTCTGGTGTTAACCAGATACATCAATGATCCAATCAGTTGTTTGTACAGAGTCAGATCAATTTCATTAGAATCGGAAGAAGACATACTTAATTTCTTCGAATTCATCACCATTGGTGTAGCTAGAGGCTTCAAGTTCAGCATCCCAAACTTCTTCAATATCTCAACTGTGTACTTCCCCTGACTCAAGAAGATTTCATTAGTTCTCTGCCACACCTCTAGTCCCAAGAAGTAGTGCATCATACCAAGGTCCTTCATCTCAAACTTAGAGGCCAACGCATACTTTCATTCAACAATAAGGCTCTCTATATCGATGAGGAATAAATCATCAATGTAGAGGACCAAAATCAGGGTCTTACCATTAACAGTCTTGTAGTACAGGCTGGGATCGACACCAATTTTGTTGAAGCCCAAAAATCATCAGGTGTCCATCAATTCTCGCATACCAAGCTCGAGGTGGCTGCTTGAGTCCATACAATGCCTTCTTCGACCCGAACACATGAGACTCCTCATGTATCACGCAACCATATGAATGCTCGATGTATACTTCTTCCTCAATCTCTCCATTGAGAAAGGTTGTCTTTACATCTATATGATGTACTCTCCAACCCATGGATGCTGCAAATGTCTCGAGCAAAAGGAGAAAATGTCTCCTCATAATCTATTCCCTCCACCTGAGAGAGTCCTCTAGTAACAAATCTCATTTTGTGCCTCTTGATGCTCCTGTCAACTGTGTTTGATCTTGTAGATCCATTTGGAAGACACTACAGACTTCCCCTCAGGTCTCAGAACAATATTCCACACATCATTCTTCATGATGGATTGATACTCCTCCATCATGACATCTCTCCATACTAGATGACTAGTTGCCTCCTCATAACAGGAAGGCTCAAAATGAATGATGTGGCTCATAGTTGCGGCATAGCATGAATATCTATGAGGTCTCTTCCTCACTCGGAAGGTACCACGAGGAGATGCATATCCTTTTGCCTCATGTAGAGTCTGACGAGCCCATGTAGGTCTCTTTCGACCTACTGCAATATCTCTAGGAACATCAACTGGAGCTACATGATCAACAAGATCAATTGGATCAATTTGATCAATTTCCATGTGAGAGCCTCTATATCTCTTAAAGGATACCTCCTACTCAAAGGTAACATCTATGTTCACCTCAATCTGTCTCTGACCAGGGATGTAGATCTGATATGCCTTCGAAGACTCATTGTACCCCACAAATGTACCCTTTATGCCTAAAGGGTCTACCTGGATCATTTTCTCCTTGGGTACATGAATGTATACTGGACACCCAAATACCCTAAAGTGTCCAACCTCAGGCTACACTCCGGTGAAGGCCTCCTTGGGCGTCATGTTCCTCAAAGTCTTATGAGGACTTATGTTCTGAACATACAATGCAATATTGGATGCCTTTTCCCATAGAAACATAGGTAAATGATGATCATACTAAGCCATCTTGGACCATACTTGATATATCGAGGTTCCCTCATGAAACCAATGTCTTAGGAAGCTGAAAAACATCAACACTCCCTCTGGAGATGGAGGTGACTCCTCCTCTGTCTTTTCTCCCTCTGACATTGAACGTATCTCTTCCTCCTTCTCTGGAGGTAAATCAATCTCTGCTCCCTCTGGATGTAGTACCCCCTCCCTCTTTGGGAGTGCCTCTACATACACTGGAACTGCTGCCATGCATGTTTCCTCAACATCTCATGGCTCGACTCATGCATTGGGATTGCTACGCCTGCTCCCTCTGAGTCTCATAATGTGTTTGTCTCCTCTACTGGATCTACCATAGTTGTGCTACAGTCAGTCTTGACTCGTTGTATCCATGATCATTGGAACTGTCTCTACTATCTGACATGGTCTCATCCTGGGAGGTACATTGCTCCTAGAGACTTCCTATCTCTGAGCATCATGTCTGGCAATGTCTCTCCTTGATATCATGTTGGAAGGTCTTTCCCTCCATGTTTTCCTCCTGTGACCATCATTATGGCTCCTTCTCAGAGCTATTACATGTGACCTTCGCGGAACAAGAAACAAGAACAACAAAAATCATCTCCTAGAGAAGATCAATTTATCTTGTGCACAACTATATACGGCGACCCTCCAAATAATATGTCTTTTACTATGACCAACACACATCCATCATATACTCGATGTCATATGGCTAACCATGTTGATTTTCTAGTGTTAAATTAAACAAGCACAATTTTCTACAAGTGGTAATTACTTCCAATGATACAATATTACTTTAGTAAACACTAGAACATCACTAAGTAATTCAAAAAATTTCAACTTCCTAGTCTCTCCCTTCGATCACTTATCCCACGTGTGAGAGAGGAAAAATATGTGTGTCTATTGCTGTGTCTTTCAAGTGTCTTTTTATAGTAATATTAGATTGATCCAAAAAAAGACATGTCTCTTTAAAAAATTTAATTTAAAATTTAATTTAATTTAATTTCTTATAAATAGTTGGAGAATACCTTCGTAACTACCCAAAGATTAATTTGATTATAATCCATCCACATAGTATTTGACTATGTTAAATTGTTCCTCCATAATTCATGTGATTCTTTGCATAAATATAGGTAGAAGTAAATATGCCATGCATTCCTCATATTTAGGTAATTAGACATTTTTACTAGAAATTAGTACCCACCATAATTTATGGAATTATTTCTATAATTTAAGTAGAAGTAAAAAGTAAATATGTTGTACATAGATATTGTAACAACCCATAAATTTAACACTCCCAACATTTTACTCTACTCTCATTTTCCTGGGCCCTCCTGTGAAGGAGTCAAGCCCAATCCCGCTCTGATACCATGTTGTTTTTCTTCATATGAGATATAATCGATATATTATTACAATGATGAGTGTTCCATATATAGGGAACATATGATGACCATCCATGAAAGGATGCGTCCCTTGAATAATCATTTACTATTTATTATTATCATTTACTTATTATATATGATATTTAATAATCAATAATTTTATTAATTATTATTTTAAGAGAATGTCTTTCCCATGTTGTCCAAACATCAACAAGGTGATCTATCTCCAATAGGTGATAAGCTCAACTCCACCAAGCATGGGGGTAAATCCGATAATTCCTTTGTTTATGTTGACCCCCAATGATTGCTTTCTAATAACTTCTTTATACACTTGTTACAAGTTCAAGCCAATAAATTCCTTGGTTGCTTTTATAATTTTTTCATGGAAAGCCATCCAATTTAGATAACTTATCCTTTATCTTTTATATTAGGATAGTCACTAGCTCATCCAAGGTTAGTGAATATCCTTACATCCTTGTATGGGCTTCACAAAGTCTATGCAGGACCACGTCCAAAAAAGTTTGCATGACCACCATATAGTCCTCAGTGAGGCCTTAAGACATGAAGACCATTTTGTAAAGGGAAACAAAATCTCCCTCAACACACCATATTTGGTTAGCCTCTCATTGTGGGTTTTAATCGCAGTGTATTCTTCGTAGCTTTCTTGGAGGGTAGAGATTTAATAAAATCTTTTGTTGGTTAATCCCCAACAATGGAGCCTAACTCACAATCAATATTGCAAATATCATGTTGGCAAATTATTGCCAAAGATCCAAAAACAAACTTATTGAAAATATCGGGGAATATAAATATAAAGCGACAACAACATCAAATAATTACATTGCCACATTAATGTGAAAAGAAAATCAATATATAAGATTTAATATGTGGAGTGATAAATCATGCATTGATACTAAATCTTGATAATTGTCATGAATCCTTGCAAGACTCGAAATTGAATATGTAATACAAAATTACATCAAAAATATAATAAATGTATCTCATTAGTGTGAGTCATTTTTAATGATAAATATATTCTCAATTCCCTCAACCCCTTTTACAGGAAAAGGTTATGGTTCTTCCTATGGAAGAAGAATGGCTAGAGTTAGTGGACATGGAACATCTTTTCTAACCACCTCTTTCTGTGAAGGTAGTGGCTTACTCTCAATCTCCTCCTCCATAGGTGACTAAACGAGAACATATTCCTCCACCACCCCCTCCCCTACCATCTCCTATGACACATCCTCCTATAACCACTTAGGTGCCTCCTCCATGACAGGGCTCTTAGTCTCCACCCTCCACTCAACCATGGTGTCAATAAAATGAAATCACCTCCACAACAAAAGCATTCTCTCAAGTTGTTTCACCCACATCGAGAGATTGTAGTAGACACAAACCACGTCATTCAGGCATTGGACTGTAACCAATTAGAAGTGATAATAAATTTCATGAGCCTTGAGGCATAAGGAATATTAGAGAGTGACGACCCATGGGTCATAAATAATAAATAAAAATTTTAATTTGAAAATTTCTAACATGTTGTGCTTCTTGGTGTGTATTTTTTCAAACACACTCCAATTGCATTGCTACCTAAAGATACAAATTTGGTTAAGCACTTGAATTGAAAGTCTATAAAATTATTACTTTTCTACCATAGGTTGTCCACCAATCATCTAAAATAGATAAGAGGATAAAAGAGAAAAGACTTAAATAATACTTCCATGCAATAGCAAACATGTCAAACTAAATGTTCCATTTCTTTTAAAATCTTCTAGCATGCATTCAAATTCGACACCATCCTTTCAACACATGGAGAAATTCATCCATGACTTCAACATCAAATCTAAAACTATATAAGAGAATGCAAGGCAGAGGTATTGTTCCATCAATCATTAATCACCTATCATGTATATAATTGTTTGTATAATAACTCATCACCTGTGTCCTCATAATAGGTATGGATAACTTCCATGGCCTCATACAAGTATCCCATTGAACCATTTTCCCCATCAACCAAGCAAAGATCATTTACCAAAGGTTCACTAATAGCACACACCTCGTCCAATATTGCCCAAAAAGTCTCCTATTACACTAGCCTGGTTATGGTCCACTCGTTCATTTTATGGCTATATGAACTAGCTTGCCATATATTTGAAATAAACATTATCTTCACTTGCAACATATAAATGCAAAGAGACTGAAGAGAAATGAAGCTAGTGGTGAAACATGTGATTGCAAGGTCCACCAACTCCCTATTCCCTATGAATTTTCTCATGAGGCTAAGAACATATGCATGATTATATTTTTTTTTTGATGCCCCTAGTTGATTTAATGATATCCTTGATATAATAAATTTTGTTCATATACTCTAAAGTCAAATCAATGCAATGAGTGGCACAAGGAGTGCACGTCAAGGTTGGATACCTCTCCATAAGCAACTTGCCAACAACCACAAAATTAGTAGTGATATCCATTATGACTTCGACAATATGTTCCAAACTTATATCATGGATGAACCCATCCAACAACTCACATAATAATGCCCCATATTTCGCATATGCAGATGCATCAACACATTTAATAAACATTGTCCCCCTAGAGGACAAATAATTAAGAAATTAAGAATGGTCCTACCCTTCCCATTTGTCCAACCATCTGACACCATGGTGCATTTGGTGACACTTCCCATGATTCCTTAAGATCCTCCAATCTACAAGTGCAATTGAGACCTTTTTTTATGAAGGATAGGTCTACTTGATACATACAAGAGAAAGTGGCATAATAACAAGGATAAAAGTTGGATTACGAACACGTTTCTTTCGTGTGCAATTTTTGTTTTGAGATTGGACACCTAACCACTTCTTCTCCCAAGCAGGTTTTTGGTGTTACCTGTTCAAGGGCATCAATTAAAAAGAAAAAGAAATGTGGGTCCACTTAGTGGAACTGTGTAAAAAAATTGCATCCTCACATAGTTGGTCAAATTTCTTGGAGAAACAGAATGGATTTTAAAATATGATATATGTCTAACTGTGGTTCACCCTAATGACCTTTGATTTTAAAATTGGCATCACTCTATAGGCATCCCCACTTGCACCCACACCCATGAGCCCTTGCAACTTTGCACCCACACCCATGAGCCCTTGCAACTTGGAGATAATATTTTCTAGCTTTTTCTCTCATTATAGCAGGATATTTGTTGCTTTCTCCAAATGAATAACTCAAAAGTTAACATATATATGTTAATGCTGAGAAGCAAACGACTGAAATTGAAGACGCAAGTTTAATCAACTAGAAATTCCTATTGAAAAATTCTAAAATACACTGATATGTTTAATTCTGAACATTTTGTTGGCTGCCTATAGATTATGGAATTTAGCTAACTTTCGGAGGTGGGATACTTAGAAATTTGTATCAAGTGGAATACCCCTTCAATTCACATGTCAAGGTCAAATGCTTATTAAAAGAGTAATGCTATTTTTCATTTCATTTTGTAAAGCTAGATATCTAAATAACAGCAGATGCTCGCTCTTCAATTTCATACAAAGCTGACTGAAAATCAGCCAAAAATATATTCTTTACAGTCGAGGGTGTGAACTCGATTGGCACGTTCCAATAGGCAGTTTTATTCGTCTGAGTCCATATCATATTTACATTCTTCACTGTTACATCAGAGATGTACTCCATGATAACACCCGCAGTTTGATGATGGACAAGACCTTGACACCCTGGTCTGTAATCAACCAAGCCGCCTCCATACTCTGTCCATCTTTTCAGATTTATGTTTACAATAGCAAGTTGTATTTTACTTAGAAAACTTCCAGTTCATCCTGCTAAAAATATTTCATTGTCTGATGTTGTTATGTTAAGAAACTGTACATTCGATATTGAGCCAACCACTGTAGATGGATCTCGAGGGCATGCAATGACAAAGATGGGCCCCGCTCTACCCCACCATGATCGATCTTAGTAGCACGTTATAATGTTTATGTTGGAAAATGTCACTCCGTTGACATTACCTGTTTCAAACAAATATTGTCAAAAACAAGACATATATATGAGACTAAACCTAGTTTATTGACATCTATGCGAGGTCTAAAAGTCTTCCCATTCTCAATGTCGAATCATTAGCTTGAGGAAAGAAAAATCATCAAGGAAGTTGTGCAATAAAGAAAAGTTGTGCAATAAAGAATGTGTGTTATCAATGATTTAAATAATGCAGAGATGTCAATTAGAATTCTTTCAATTAGAATTCAACTCTCAGGTGAAATTATGTGATGTTGGATTGCATTGTTTCCTTAGCTAGCAAATTAGAAAAATAAATAATTTAGATACATATCCATAATTCATAATGCTACATCAGTTTCGTCCAACAATCTCAAGGATCTCTTGAGTGCAACTTGAAGAATAACGGAAATTCTATGAAGATGAGCGACATATTATAGGGAAGTGGTAACATTATATATATATATATATATATATATATATGTGTGTGTGTGTGCGCGCGCGCGCAAGCGGGGGGGGTTAACATATTTTATATAGAGAGAGATAACAATCTACATCAGTTAAATGCTGATAATAATTCATAATGCTACATCAGTTTTGTCCAACAATATCAAGGATATCTTGAAGGCAACTTAGAAGAATAATGGAAATTCTATGAAGATGAGTGACCATATTATAGGGAAGTGGTAATATATAGAGAGAGGAGGGGGTCAACTGTGTAGATCAATTAAAAACTGATAATAATTTGCTTGAAAATAAGTGCAAGACGTTACAAGATAAAATAGAAGTTGAAAGACCGATGAAAGTTCATTCTTTCTCTCATATTGAAGACGGCAAATATTAAGTCTAACAAAACAATGAACAACGAAGGTGCTATATTATCAAACAAGAATGTTTCCATCAATTTAATAGGGATCCACAAGGCTTTCAATGCTATAATACAAATAAACCTCCAAACCGATCACATAGCTATCTCATCCTCAATTCAAACGATACATATGATACCCAAAATCCACAAGTTCCGTTATTATTCAAGGATGGTCAAGACTAGATACAACATGATAACACTTTCAAATTTGAGCATTCAACCAAGTGCACTTAGTATTCACTTCTCTTGTCAAATACCTTAGAGATAGAACTCATATGTAATGCTACAACAAAAAGAACCAGGTGCACTTAATACTCACTTCTCTTGTCAAATACCTTAGAGATAGAACTCATATGTAAAGCTACAACAAAAAGAAAAACTTTCGAGGTAAAGTGGAGCTAATACAAAGTACTAAATGAAGAATCCTTCTACAACTGTTTAATGATAAGTTTTGAAAGGATATTTCATGGTCAATACAACTTGTATCGAATATCCAAAATCCTAATCATGCCCAAGCATACCACATTCTGTTATTGGCGAGAGGAAATAAAAGAAGATCATTCAACGTAAAGTGGTGCTAATGCAAAGTACTAAATAAAGTATCCTTCTATAGCCATTTCATGATAAGTTCTGAAACGAGATTCCATAGACAATATAGCTTGCATCGAAAATACAAAATCTTAATCATGCCCAAGCATACCACATTCTGTCGTTGGTGAAGTTTTCTTAAAATTCAAGAAATTTTGCACCATGTAACAATGAAGACTTCGCTATATTTATAAACTTGGGAACAAACTCTATTATTTATTATCCAAATATTAGCTTATGAATAAATCTTGGAACAATTGTGGAAAATACTGCAGATTTCTCCAGAATGTTGATGAGATTAGCCTATGGCCTTATACAACTCATAACTTTAGTAGTTTCCTCAATCTGCCTTATCATTCTAAGGGAATATTATTTCATATTCCTTCCAAATTTGCAAAGAAAACCATTATTTCTTGCAGGGATTAACCTTTAAGTCTTTCAGGGATTACTTTTCTCTTGAGAGGAAGATGTGCAGCCACTTTTATTGAGAAATCTGTTAACTTTTGTTGCAGAACAATATCTGTTTTTAGCATTGAATTAGCTGCACAGTTATCAGTTTTCAGCCAGGATGAACTGTATAGGAAAGACACCATCTGACACCACAGTATATTTGGTGACTTCCCATGATTCCTTAAGGTCCTCCAATCTACAAGTGCAATTTTCGTATGAAGGATAGGTCTACATGATACATGCTAGAGAAAGTGGCATAATAACAAGGATAAAAGTTGGATTACGAACAAGTTGCTTTCGTGTGCAAATTTTGTTTTGAGATTGGACACCTAACCACTTCTTCTCCCAAGCAGGTTTTTGGTGTTACCTGTTCAAGAGAATCGATTAAAAAGAAAAAGAAATGTGGGTCCACTTCGTGGAATGGGGAAAAAAATTGCATCCTCACATAGTTGGTCAAAGTTCTTGAAGAAACAGAATGGATTTTAAAATATGATACATATGTCTATCTGTGGTTCACCCTAATGACCAAGGATTTTAAAATTGGCATCACTCTATAGGCATCCCCACTCGCACCCACAACCATCAGCCCTTGCAACTTGGAGATAATATTGTCTAGCTTCTTCTCTCATTATAGCAGGATATCTGTTGCTTTCTCCAAATGAACAACTCAAAACTTAACATATATATGTTAGTGCTGAGAAGAAAACGACTGAAATTGAATACACAAGTTTAATCAACTAGAAATTCCTATTGAAAAAATCTAAAATACACTGATATGTTTAATTCTGAACATTTTGTTGGCTGCCTATAAATTATGGAATTTAGCTAACTTTCGAAGGAGGTGGGATACTTGGAAATTTGTATCAAGTGGAATACCCCTTCAATTCACATGTCAAGGTCAAATGCTTATTAAAAGAGTAATGTTATTTTTCATTTCATTTTATAAAGCTAAATATCTAAATAACAGCAGATGCTCGCTCTTCAATTTCATACAAAGCTGACTGAAAATCAGCCAAAACTATCTTCTTTACAGTCGAGGGTGTCAAGTCGATTGGCACATTCCAATCGGCAGTTTTATTCGTCTGAGTCCATATCATATTTACATTCTTCACTGTTACATCAGAGATGTACTCCATGATAACACCCGCAGTTTGATGATGGACGAGTCCTTGACACCCTGGTCTGTAATCAACTAAGCCACCTCCATACTCTGTCCATCTTTTAAGATTTATGTTTACATTAGCAAGTTGTATTTTACTTAGAAAACTTCCTGCTGATCCTGCTAAAAAAATTCCATTCTCTGATGTTGTTGTTATGTTAAGAAACCGTACATTCGATATTGAGCCAACTACTGTAGAAGGATCTCGAGGGCATGCAGTGACATAGATGGGCTCTGCTCTACCCCACCATGATTGATCATAGTAGCGCGTTGTAATATTTATGTTGGAAAATGTCACTCCGTTGACATTACCTGTTTCAAACAAATATTGTCAAAAACAAGACATATAGATGAGACTAAACCTAGTTTATTGACATCTTGAAAAGGAAAAACTATGCGAGGTCTAAAATCCTTCCCATTCTCAGTGTCGAATCATTACAGCATAGCTTGAGGATAGAAAACTCATCACAGAAGTTGTGCAATAAAGAATGTGTATTATCAATGATTTAAATAATGGAGAGATGTCAATGGCAAATGCCTCCATTAAGGGTTCAGAAGCTTTCAATTAGAATTCAACTCTCAGGTGAAACTACGTGATGTTGGGTTGCATTGTTTCCTTAGCTAACAAATTAGAAAAAGCAATAATTTAGATACATATCCATAATTCATAATGCTACATCAGTTTCGTCGAACAATCTCAAGGATCTCTTGAGTGCAACTTGAAGAATAACGGAAATTCTATGAAGATGAGCAACATATTATAGGGAAGTGGTAACATTATATATATATATAGATAGAGAGAGAGAGAGAGAGAGAGAGAGAGATAACAGTCTACACCAATTAATACTGATAATAATTCATAATGCTACATCAGTTTTGTCCAACAATATCAAGGATCTCTTGAATGGAACTTAGAAGAATAATGGAAATTCTATGAAGATGAATGACCATATTATAGGGAAGTGGTAACATTATATATATATATATATTATATATAGAGAGAGAGAGAGAGAGTCGACAGTGTAGATCAATTATAAACTGATAATAATTTGCTTGAAAATAAGTGCAAGACATTGCAAGATAAAATAGAAGTTGAAGGATCGATGAAAGCTCATTCTTTCTCTCATATTGAAGACAGCAAATAAAGCCTAACAAAATAATGAACAGCGAAGGTGCTATATTATCAAACAAGAATGTTTCCACCAGTTTAATGGGAATCCATAAGGCTTTCAATGCTATAATACAAATAAACCTCCAAACCGATCACATAGAAAACTCATCCTCAATTAAAACGATACATCTGATGCCCAAAAACCACAAGTTCTGTGATTATTGAAGGATGGTCGAGACTCGATACAACAAGATAACACTTTCAAATTTGAGCATTCAACCAGGTGCACTTAATATTCACTTCTCCTGTCAAATACCTTAGAGATAGAAATCATATGTAATGGCAATGCTACAACAAAAAGAACCAGGTGCACTTAATACTCACTTCTCTTGTCAAATACCTTAGAGATAGAACTCATATGTAATGCTACAACAAAAAGAAAAACTTTCGAGGTAAAGTGGAGCTAATACAAAGTACTAAATGAAGAATCCTTCTACAACTATTTAATGATAAGTTTTGAAAGGATATTTCATGGTCATTACAACTTTCATCGAATATCCAAAATCCTAATCATGCCCAAGCATACCACATTCTGTTATTGGCGAGAGGAAATAATAGAAAATCATTCAACGTAAAGTGGTGCTAATGCAAAGTACTAAATAAAGTATCCTTCTATAGCCATTTCATGATAAGTTCTGAAACGAGATTCCATAGACAATACAGCTTGCATTGAAAATCCAAAATCCTAATCATGCCCAAGCATACCACATTCTATCATTGGTGAAGATGAAGACTTCTCTATATTCATAAACTTGGGAAGAAACTATTATTTATTATCCGAATATTAGCTTATGAATAAATCTTGGAACAATTGTGGAAAATACTGCAGATTTCTCCAGAATGTTGATGAAATTAGCCTATGGCCTTATACAACTAATAACTTTAGTAGTTTCCTCAATCTGTCTTATCATTCTAAGGGAATAGTTTTTCACATTCCTTCCAAATTTGCGAAGAAAACCATAATTTCTTGCAGGGATTAACCTTTAAGTCTTTCAGGGATTACTTTTCTCTTGAGAAGAAGATGTGCAGCCACTTTTATTGAGACATCTGTTAACTTTTTGTTGCAGAACAATATCTGTTTTTAGCATTGAATTAGCTGCACAGTTGTCAGTTTTCAGCCAGGATGAACTGTATGGGAAAGATATGTCTAGTGGTCGGTGCTACGGCAGACATTTTTCCACGACTTTCTTTCTTTAGGAGAAGATGACATCTTGCATGTGTACATTAATCTAACAATAATTAAAGAATGCCATATTGTGTGTGCATATAATCTAACAATAATTCTGATGTAACTTTCCTGATTTTGAGTATATAAGATGCACTTTTCCAAACAAAAAAAAAAAGAAAAGGGCAAAAAATAAAATTCAAAGACAACAAATAGACCCCACGTGCTTACATGTAATAAATCCAAAAGGATGTTGATCCTAGAGGAAGGTAATAGTTTGTCATTTACTTCGTTTAGGATTATTTTGTATAATCACCACCATTAATTGGTTGCTTTCTGTATAGCCCATCAACAGAATAACATATTGAGCACCTTTCTTGTGAAAGATAAGTTTCTTCAAATGAAAAGTTTGATGATTGGACCTTTTAAGTGATAATTATTTATTTTCTTTCCTTCATTCACCTGTAATTAAGAGCAAATCTTATAGTTCCTTATATGTTCTGTTTAAAATCTAGAAACAGAGTATGTTGCTGTATGCAAAACTAAATGAATGAAAATTCAAATGATTTGTATCATAAGTTTCTCTGCTTAAATTTAATATCAAAATTGACCCTTCCCAGTATGGAATTATTATGGTCAGAGTTTCTTATTCACATCTGGTCAACCTTGACAACTTGTGTCCCACCTTCATAGTTTACTGTTTAGAATCTCAGAAACCAACACAACAATGAATCTATTTTGGTTTCAAATGTTATACTGGTTCTGACCTAAAACATAAAGTATATAGCATGAGATTCCAATTTGGGATTAATAACTTTAACCAGATAGCAATTAGTTATAACACCAAAGTTGGTCTCAGTGGACATTAACAATCATCATCATCATCGTCAAAATCAACACTAGCAGGACTGCTTGTGCACTATTAACTCTTTCTTATGCAAAAATGCTTGGTAAGTTCAGACAAAAGCAAACAACCAAACAGTTCATTAGATCCGGCTTTAATATTGGAGAAAATATTTTCCTTTTTTATGAGCTCATGCTTCTGTTTCAAAAATGAAATCCTAAAAACCTTAACAGAGATGACAAAGGTTTTCAAAGAAATAAAACGAAAAGACACAAGAAAAGCATGCAATGTTTTCAGTGGATCCATTACCTCCATCGCGTATTTGCAATGCAAGTCCCCTATGCGAATCAACAATAGTAATGTTGTCAAAGAGTAGACCCTCAAAATTGAATAAGCTTGCACTTCCAAGCTTTATTGCAGAAGATTTAGTTCTTATCCAGCAGTCCGTTGCTGTTAGGTTGTACAGAGGCCCCGTATATGTCTTTGGGCATATTGCATCATCACCTGTGTTAATATAGCACCTAGTAATAATGGTATTGTTGGAATCCTCAATATCAATACCATCATTATTGGGTGTATTGAAGTCCCCATAGATAGAAATGTCATGAATTGAAATATTATTCGACCGAACAAGGTGCAAACTGCAGTAAAAATAGACAGCTTATAATTAAAATGCTTTCATCAGTATCAAAATTATTATGATGCATTCTTCACATTCAAGCAGATGCTTCTAAAGAATGAAGAACTTTGTTAAAATTGATATCAGCATACACCAACTAAGAGGAAAAGAAAATCAGACTCTTATAAATAAGCAAGCCAAAATGATCTTTCAAAGTGTAATCCTACTAGAAAAAAGATGGCCAGTTCCCAAAGGCAACCAAGTCTGGGAATTTACAAATGAATGAAAAAGAACCTATGACAGAATTTTACAAATGAATGAAAAAGAACCTATGCCTTGCCTCCCATTGGGCACACTGCACAACTATTGGGGACGTTTTGATGCTTGCACCCAGGACATTGCACACTGTATGGAGGACGTTGGGCCCCTGATGATGAGCATTGGACTTCTTGCTGACTTGGCATGCCTTGAGACATCTTCCAGCAGCTCCTGGACCTTGGACATGGCATTGATGAGCTTGGACGTTGCAGAGATACAGCTTGATGTGCCACTCAGAGGACAGGAAATCCATACACCTGGACATTGCACTCTTTGAGGACGTTAGGGTTTGGATTGACCCCATTGCCATTAATGATGATGATGCACCTCTTTGGAGAGGTTATGGAGCCCTTATCCACCATGACGTCGCCTTAGGAGCTTGCGAAGTTGCACACATGATGATGCTTGAGTGAGATGTGACTTTTGCTTGAGCTGACCTAGCACATGGGTGATGAGTTGGCAATTTGATGATCATGGGATGTCACCATATTGATGAAGGGATGTGACCTTTCATGATGCTTCACACCTTTTGGGGATGGATGTGACTTTTGAAGCCCTTGAAGGAGATGACATCACCTTCATTTTACCCTCCACACCCACATGTGTGGACTTTTGAGGGGGCGTTTTCATGTATTTGCATTCTATCTTTATCTTTGAGGCTATTTTGGGGGTCGGCTTGAAACCTATCCGCCTTGTATCATGGATTATTATGATTTTAGGGGATTTTAGACAGATGAGGCACTAGGCTTGTCTCATATTTATAGAGGATGGTTTCCTCATTTGTAAATCATAAATCATCTTGTGGAGAATCACTTCTAGCACTTGTTTACTCTCTTATTCATCATGGAGAACTTATGCACACTTTCTTGGAGATAATCTAGTGGATACTTTGCAAGTTTATTGTGGATGGTTCATGTTTAGGGTTTCTTTCATGCCCAACAATTTGACTAGTAAGTGTTCTTTTCAAGTCTTTGGCGGTTTATTCTTGATGTATTAAGTAAATTCTTTATCAAAGTGGTGATAATTTGTATGTTATCTTGTTTTTCTTGGATAAACTTTGTTTTGAAACCCTATGAAGGCTTGTAGTGAACCCCCTTCCCTTGCTATCATTCATTTAAAGCTTGTTGAAGGACATAAGGGTATTTTAGGGCTTGTGAGTGGACTCCCCTGATCTTATTCTTATTGGCCAAAATTCTAGAGCTTATGAGTAGACTCCTCTAGAGTTTTGACCTAAGATCCACCTCGATCTCTTGTTAAAGGTCTTTAGAAGACATAGGATGGTCGTTTAGGGATTGTCGTGGACTCCCTTAAATTGCTTTCCTAAAGGATCAATACCCAGGGCTTGTGAGTGGACTCCCCTCGGGTTTGATTCTTGAGTTTTCTCTTGCCTTTTCTCTCCATAGAAGTGGCAATTCTTGACTCCATATGCCCAAGGAGCTAGACGACACTAGTCTATTCTCTTGCAAAGTGACTTTAAAACTGTAATCATCTCTCTCCTTTGACGTCTTGTGGTAGATTTAGGATTTATTGCCTTTCCTTTTAATTTCTTAGCTATCTCCAACCTAACGTCTAGGGTTTGTTGCATTCTTTACATCATTTATTGCATCATTCTTGTAGTTTTCAG
The DNA here is from genome assembly GCA_009831015.1 of Picea engelmannii. Lineage (NCBI taxonomy): Eukaryota > Viridiplantae > Streptophyta > Pinopsida > Pinales > Pinaceae > Picea > Picea engelmannii. Next base: position 1,708,608 of record ML776555.1, on the reverse strand, counting down.
CCAACTAGGGTTTGACGTCTTGCACACTTTAAAATAGTTTCATGCCATTTTACTTTTCAGCAAGCATTGATTACTTAATGTGTTAGTCTTAGTTTGCATTTCCTCTTCTTTCATTGCACTTTTGTTGGTTTCTGGACTGTTATATTTCTACTGTCATAACTTGTTATATTGCTGAAATGATCATCTTTTTATGCCAGTTTTATTACAGCCATTGTTTTTTCTTTGATAAGTAGTGTTTTGGGGCATTCTTTTGACTTATTAGACTTGGTGAATATCTCTTGTTGTTTTAGAACACCTCACACAAAAATCTGGAAATTGCTTTGTTTCACCACCTTGAACCTTGACCTAGTTGGTGGCATAATAAAGTAACCAAGATACGAGGCCATAAACTTGATTCGTTCTTGCTGTAGGATTCCTTGAGATTGCAATGGAAGCCTCCCTTGTGTTGGATCTCAATACTTCACTAAAATGAGGGAAGTAATTGCTTAAGTGTGTAATGTCCCAATTTTGGGACATTATAACATTACAAAGTGTTATGCCTACCGGAGTAGCTAGATAGGGGTGACAGAGATTTCGGGAGACATTGAGGGGTTTTATTGGGCCCGACTTGCATCGTTCATCATCAAGATCCATTCCGCACAGTTGGGCTTTGGTTCCGTAGCATTCCGATGATTTCCGTAATTTTGAGTTATTATGGGATTATATCTTAATTAAATTCACTAAGAAGGTCATAATGGGCATATTACTTGGAGAAACCTCTTAGTGTAATAGCTCATCGGAATCGGGAGGAAGAGCATTACAGGATAAGATGATGAGAAGTGACTTTCAGTGGCCGGAGAAGCCATCAAGATGGATAAATCACTTTCTAGAGGTAAAATGGTTAATTAATTAATTAATTAAGTGATTTAATCAAGGAATAATAAAATAAAGTAAAAGTCACTTGGAGGGAAAAGGTCAACAACAAATTACGGTTTCGGGAAGCTATAAAGGAAGGGTAAAACAACCTAATTCATGATTATGTTATGATTTGATGAAGAGGAGGAGGAAATCGACCCCCTTGTTGTTTTGTGGATTTCTAGAGGAAACCACCACCATTGATCGGTTTCGGTGTTGAGAGACACACCCTAGCCTATCGGAGATACCATCCAGGTATTTCACCGTGCATTACAGTGTCCAGTTCAGTGATTGCGCAGCTCAGCCAGTGAGGGCGCAAGTGTTTGAGAGAGGGTTTGTGCGGCCTCTTGTGACAGTTCAGATTTGGATGATTCCTTCCGACCCATTAGAGAGCTAGCCAGGGCGCACCTATTGAGCCATCTATCGTCAGTTTCCGACAGTGGAATTTTCCAAAAAGCGGAAAACAATCATTTCGGGCACAACTCCAGAGGAAGCACATTTGGGGTTCCAGGGGACATTCCGAGGCAGAACTGAGGAATCCCTTCTGACCCATTACAGAGGAGACCAGGACAATCGTTTTGAGCTATACATCGTCAGATTCCGCCGGTGGAATCACTAGGGCGCACTTATTGAGCCCAGGAGGTGCGCAAACCCCCAAGGGTGAGATCCAGAGCTCCAGAGGTCGGATCATCAGTCCGACAGTCATCAGGATCAGTCTAGAGGCCAAGGCGCATCTTTTGAGATAGTTTCCAGCTCATTCCGACGAGTATCGCCATCAGGGCGAGTTTTCCGAATTCTACAGCAGTTACCGTGAGCTGCCAGATTGTTTTTTGCTGATCTATCCGTGCATGCGCAGACCAACACCCATTCTTCTAATCATGGGTATTTCTTATCAGTTATTTTGTATTCCAGTGATGATCCATGAGATCTAACTGACGATTATCATATCTGCTTCCAGTTATTATTGTATTTCCTGTTCTTTTAGCATTATATATATATATATATATATATATATATATATCAGTGAGATGTGTTGTCCTTATTTTGCATGCATTGTCTTATACTGCTAAAACACATAATAAACTGGAACACACATGTGAAAATCACCAAGCATGTTCACATAGTAACTCAAATGCATTCAAAAACCCCCAAAGTATCAGATTCAGTGGCCAAAACCATAGTTCAGCAGTAGATATCCAGATCAGCTGGATCAGGGATATTTCAGTGGTATCGGAGCTGGTTTTCCTGCCAGCCTAAGGGGAAAATCAGATAAGGATGTAGATACATCATTACCAGCGAATGGATTAACAAGAACACAGATGGAGCCTACATCCATTAGATGCAGGGAGCATTGCTACAGTTGCAAAGTGCCTTGGAAGCCAAATCATAGATGCAAGGGTAAAGGGAAGGTGCACATTGTTGAGGTGCACTATGACAACGAGGATGAGGAGATGCATGTGAATGCAACCATAGATGCCTATTTAGAGCAGTCGGATAAGGCTAGTGGCTCTTGCGCATCTGAGGGACAGTTGGATGGAAAGGATGATAGCTCATGTCCTTCATCTTCCCCATCAGGCAATGTTGAGGATTCAACACTTCAGCATAATGGTGACACTTGTGAGGATCCATATGTGTTGGCACTTAGACATGATGAGATTAGGGGGTTGGATGACCTACTTGTGGGTGTAGACATGGCTTCCAGGAAGTTATGTATGGAGGATGATGAGCTTCCTATGATGAGCGAGCCACATTTTTCACCTTCTCAGTCACCTATGCTAGCCACAACACATGAGGATATCAATGGCATTCCTGATATGGTAGAGGAGCCTTGTGTGGGGATTGTACGCAAGGGACATATGGATCTGCGTACCCAGGAGGAGAGGTATGGCTTGGAGCTAGTTGACCTTACACATACCTATCAATATGAGGAGAGTGAGTCACCACTCTTGGAGATTCCATTGATGGAGCAAGTTGTGGAGACTGGCAGCTTGTTGGGACACTTACTCCCAGGATCGATCTACAATGATGAGGATGCACTCCTTATTGGTCAAGATGACCATAGCACGTGTCTGGACACATCTGTATGGGATCCAAGCACAGATGATATTAGTAGGGTGAGTGCATAAGAGGGTACAGTTGTCCATATAGGATACAATGCGATTTTGATGGGGGTCGCAGTTGGTGATGGCGTGCAGTGGCATATAGGAGGAATCAGTAGCACAGTGGACAGTGGGCAGTTCAGTACCTTATCTTTTGAGGAGTGTGTTGTTGAGGATTCCATTATTGACGCTAGCAGTGAGAGGCATGAGGTTGCACCTCAACATGGTTGTGATCAGGGGTCACGACACTTGACAAGACAGTTGAGAGTCAGTGAGGACATGATCATGGCAGCCACTAGATGCATTGATGATACACACGCATTGGTGGCAGGTTATTGTTGGAGGACCTCGATGGCACATGATAGTTCAGATAGGGGACTTGCCATTGATGGCTTCCATACACTCATGGAGAGAGTGACTGTGATGAGGGCCCACTACCAACAGTTATTGATGGATAGAGATTACCTATTGGAGATTGGCGAGATGTATCATAGGGCACTGAGGGAGCAGGAGGTTGAGGTGGACCGACTCACTCATGAGTTGGTGAGTACACGAGGATTCTTGGAAGGCACACAAACAACCCTTCAAGAATCAGAGTCCAGATTAGATGAGCTCCTTGAGGAGACTGGTCAGAGATACATTATATCTATCTCAACATAGAGTCAGATATGTTCCTCAGTTACATTGTTGGAGGATGTCCGGGTGTCACAGGGGCCACCATTCATGGGTAGTTCTGAGACAGTCGGTCATACACATACACATGAGGATTCCAGAGCCAGGGGCAGTTACGAGGACACTTTCATTTGTGTTCTAGGATTGGTTGATATCCACACAGGGGTTGATCTGGCAGTACACCTTGGACATATGATGATGAGAGAGATGTATAGTGGGATTCATGGGGACGCATTGGATTGCAGGGAGGAGACACACTTGGTGGAGCACGGAGATTCCTCCCCCGTGCAACATCACATAGTTCTGGGAAATCACCTTCACAGTAGCAACAACTATCTAAGTGATGATGGAGGGAGAGTGATTGATCAGCGGTTTGTGGAGTTATCTATTGTTGTATTCGATAGTTGGAGTTTAGACGATTATTCATAATGAGTGGTAGTGGATGAGTTTTTGGTCCAATCCTGGGGATTGACCAAAGCACATGATACTTTCCAGTCCTACAGTCAGTTACAGATATTTCTGTTATCTTTTCCCGACACTTTCATCATTGATAGCAGCATAGTGGGAGATAGACAGTGGTAGGGGACATGAAGAGTTGGTAGACCGAGATCACCTGACATGAGTGTCTTTATTGCATACAGCAGGATAGGGGTGGATCATCAGAGACAGACAATTGAGACCTTGGGCGTGATGGTGAGTATCTTAGGCCATGGGATAGCAGATATCTCAGAGGGTGACACAGATTCAGATTCTCATTGGGATGAGGATGGAGGGCTTCCGACAGTTATCAGTATGACACATGAGCAGTTAGTGAGGATTGGAAGTGATGAACTTCCAATTTTTCCATGGGATCCGGGAGTCCATTTGGTTAGTGGGTTGTTTCATCTTATGATGGCCCAGGTTGCGCTAGAGAGCAACATACTTCACTCTTGGATGGTTTTGAGAGGGCTTGCAGGGACTTGTTCTATGTGGCTAGACATGTTCTCCCTATTGATACTCATGATCGAGTATGGAGGTGGTTGGGCAAATGATGATTCCACAGAGATACGTTTACAGGTTCAACTTCTTGACAGCAGGCCCAATTTTCACAGTTATTTCAGCGTGAGGATCCAGGAGTGGGGGATCCAGTATGTATATCTTGAGCGGACAGTCATGATCACAGTAGGGCAGCTGCCGTGTGATGGTCCCTGTTAGAGGCTAGCATGGGACCCTGGGATTATAGGGCTGGGCATTTCATTGACTGATGGAGATGTGTGGATCTTTGCAAGGGGAAGTCACTTTGACTTTCCAGTGAGCTTCAGTATTGGGGGGAGCACGTCACTTGTTGGTGATTCGTTGAGGTCTTGTAGTACCTCACTATGGCAGCAACATGTTCAGTCGGTGGAGGTCGTGTTGGGGTTGGTATGGTCTTGGAAGACAGATTCATTTCAGGTTGAGACTGTGTGTTATTTGCAGGAGACTCATGGTATTGATATGTTACAGGAGTATATTTCACGAGGCATTGCAGTTCACATTCTGATATGGGATCCAAGGATTGGACTGCTTGGTAGTTCCGCGTTTGATGGAGTTGAGTTTCGAGTAGAGTGGTTGCTTGGGGAGTTGACTGACATTCTTTGGCCATTGATCATTCTACTCATCAGGAGCATGTGGGTGTCATGCGTGGTGAGCACTTGGAGAGGCCACATCTTGAGGGGAGTCTACCTTGTGTCACACATGTTGATATGGGACCTCTGTATCATATGTAGTTGGATTCAGTTATTGCTTGAGGACAAGCAATATTCCGGCAAGGAGGACAGTAATGTCCCCATTTTGGGACATTATAACATTACAGAGTGTTATGCCTACCGGAGTAGCTAGATAGGGGTGACAGAGAGTTTGGGAGATATTGAGGGGTTTTATTGGGCCCGACTTGCATCGTTCATCATCAGGATCCATTCCGCACAGCTGGGCTTTGGTTCCGCTGTATTTCGACAATTTCCGTAATTTTGAGTTATTATGGGTCATATCTTAATTAAATTCACTAAGAAGGTCATAATGGGCATATTACTTGGAGAAACCTCTTAGTGTAATAGTTCATCAGAATCGAGAGGAAGAGCATTACAGGATAAGATGATGAGAAGTGACTTGCAGTGGCCGGAGAAGCCATCAGGATGGATAAATCACGTTTTAGAGGTAAAATGGTTAATTAATTAATTAATTAAGTGATTTAATCAAAGAATAATAAAATAAAGTAAAAGTCACTTGGAGGGAAAAGGTCAACAATGAATTAGGGTTTCGGGAAGCTATAAAGGAAGGGTAAAGCAACCTAATTCATGATTATGTTATGATTTGATGTTGAGATATTTGCAGAGGAGGAGGAAATCGACCCCCTTGTTGTTTTGTGGATTTCTGGAGGAAACCACCACCATTGATCGGTTTCGGTGTTGAGAGACACAACCTAGCCTATCGGAGATACCATCCAGGTATTTCACCGTGCATTACAATGATTGCGCAACTTAACCAGTGAGGGCACAAGTGTTTGAGAGGGTTTGTGCGGCCGCTTGTGACAGTTCAGATTTGGCTGATTCCTTCCGACCCATTAGAGAGCTAGCCAAGGCGCACCTATTGAGCCATCTGTCGTCAGTTTTCGACCATGGAATCTTCCGAAAAGAGGAAAATAGTCATTTAGGGTACAACTCTAGAGGAAGCACATTTGGGGTTCCAGGGGACATTCCGGGGCAGATCTGAAGAATCCCTTCCGACCCATTACAGAGGAGACCAGGACGATCGTTTTGAGCTATACATTGTCAGATTCCGTCGGTGGAATCACTAGGGCACACTCATTGAGCCTAGGAGGTGCGCAAACCCCCAAGGGGTGAGATCCAGAGCTCTAGAGATCGGATCATCAGTCTGACAGTCATCAGGATCAGTCTAGAGGCCAGGGCGCATCTTTTGAGACAGTTTCCAGCTCATTCTGACAGGTATCGCCATCAGGGCGAGTTTTCCGGATTCTACAACAGTTAACGTGAGCTGCCAGACTGTTTTTTGTCGATCTATCCATGCATGCGCAGACCAACACCCATTCTTCTGATCACGGGTATTTCTTATCAGTTATTTTGTATTCCAGTGACGATCCATGAGATCTAACTGATGATTATCATATCTTCTTCCAGTTATTATTGTATTTCCTGTTCTTTCAGCATTATATATATATATATATATATATATATATATATATATATATCAATGAGTTGTGTTGTCCTTATTTCGCATGCATTGTCTTCTACTGCTAAAACACATAATAAACTGGAACACACATGTGAAAATCACCAAGCATGTTCATATAGTAACTCAAACGCATTCAGAAACCCCCAGAGTATCAGATTCAATGGCCAAAACCGTAGTTCAGCAGTAGATATCTAGATCAACTGGATCAGGCATATTTCAAAGTGACAGTGGCAAGTACTTCCACATCTTACATTTGTCTTGCATCTTGTGAAGGCATTGCACAAGTGCTAGATTGGGTGATAACAAAGACTTCAATGGTCAAAGGAAAAAGGGCATCTACTTAAGAGCTAGTTAAGACTCCATACCCAATGGAGGCACTAGGGTTTTGATTTATTTAACCATCCCAAATTTCAAATTTTCCCTTTTAATTTTTGTTTGCTCAAGCAACTGAGTTACCTTCTCCAGGTTTGCATTAAGCTAACATTCCCATTTTCAGACACTAACTTGGGTTATATTGCAGGTCTCTCCCTCATTGCTTTCAAATCTGAAATCGACCTGCTTAACCTTTGGGTTTATTTCATGATTTGGGCATAAAAATCTAACATAAAACCTAAAGGAGTTAACCAATGTCTTATTAAGTGATAAATCTAAGTTGATTCAGTCCATTGGTAAATCTTCTTCATGAAATATCGGTATGTTACATGTGGTACATCACTTGATAAATTTGCAGTCGGATCTAATATTTTGTGTGTAATGTCCCCTTCCAAGTGACAGGGGTCTTGAGAGACTTAGGAGTCTAGTTGTTTCCTCTAGACTATAGTCTCAATTAAATAAAGGGGAACTAAGAGGCAAAAAGGAGTCACTGTGGTGTTAAAGTTATATTATTAAAGTGACTTAAGCAAAAAAGGAAAATAAAAGATAATTGGCTAAGTTGGGAAAATAAAGGTGAATGACCTTAGAAGCTAATTAAATAACTTAAGTGAAAATTAGAATTGCAGGTAGAGAGCTTGAGAGCACTCGTGAAAACCGTGAAGGAGAAGGAGAAGAGTCAGAAGGAAGCATGGGGGAAAACCATGAAGCAAGGAAAGCATTGCCAGAGGAGGCATCAATTTTAGCAAAGAAGGTAACTCAAACAGTGCATGACACACTCCAGAATAGTCAGACTATTCTGCAACGCCACTTGGATGAGATGCAAAATCATTTATCTAAGGGATAGGCAGAACTGAAGATATCATTTGCAAACTTTCAGAGTGGACGGGAGAGAATGATAGAGATATTAGAGAGGCAGAGCAAGCAACAAGAGACCCTTGCCCATTTCTTGATGGAGCAAAGGCATGGTGGGGAGCCATCACACTATGGAGGGAATCAGGGAGCTGGTGGATCTCAGGCAGGAACGGGTCATGATGAGGAATCTGGGCACAAAGATCATACGGAGGAACCCAAATTATCTAGAGGCATGCATTCTCATTCCCACATGGCTAGCGGGACCACACCAGGCCATATATGCCTACCTTCTTGGAGGCACGGCCAAGGGACACAAATGCCTTTGGGCATGGAGGCATTGAGGATGAATGGGAGGATACGGAGAGAGCATATAACTCTCTGAGTGTGGGTTTCTGAAGACAAGTTTCCTTGGGAGAATATTGCCACATCATGTACAAGTGGAAGTCTAAAGGACACTACAGAGGTGACAATGAGTTGGGGTGTGTTGTCGCCCTTATACACACTTGCTAACGTGGACTAAGTCTGATCCACTTAGTGTGTCCTCAGAGACATAATGTCTAAGTTCAAGCCCACTGTCACCTCGACTTGAACTCCTTCCGTCTAGGCTTACTCCTAGGGAAGTCAAGGGGGGTAGACCCTAATTACTTACTATGTGAGTTAAAAGATTATGTCTAGGAGTTAATTTTAATTGGTTAAAGGTCTAGGGGGATCTAGCCTATATGAGAGTCAACAATGCAAATGCAAACTTTCAATGCAAAAGCAAACCTTTCCCTAAGTCAACTAAGACTAGTGCCTAAGGTTGGGTAATGGGGTCAACTAAGTTACAGAGATTAAGCTTTACAAAGGAATACAAATAGATTACAAAAGAAACTTTACAAGATTCTACAATTTGATACAAAAGGATTACTTTATACAAGTAAATGAAACAACTATCAATACAAATGAATATAAAGAATATTAAAGATACAACAACTATTAACAAGATGAAATAAGCAAGCACTAATTAACTTGACTTATTTGTGCAGGGAAAGAAAAGAGCATTCAAAAGGAGATCGCCACAACACAACAAGCCAACACACCCAAACAGTGAAGTGCCTCCACAAGATGCGCAACTTCAAGGGGTGGTTTCAATGGCATCAACACACAATTACAAGCCCAAACAAGAAGTGCCTCCAAAGGATGTGCAACTTCAAGGGGAACTAGTTAATCATCCACAAGAGCTCAATAAAATTGCATGTGAAATAACTTAAATGAGATGCTTGCAAAGTTAAAGAGCATTAAACCATCAAAAAATTAAGAAATTATGCCAAGTTAAGGTGGATTAAGTTTTGGGATGCTTAAGTTGATTAAGTTAAGATGTGAATCCTAAAACTATGTGACATCCCAAGAACTCTCCCCACTTATACCAAAAAGACTGGTTGGTGCTCAAGAAGTGAGGCAAACAAGGCCACACCCTAGCTCCACAGGTCAATCCAGGAACAAAAGTACTCCACAAGGGGGACACTTAGTGCCGTGAGACCATCCCCGATCTAGCACCCCCTGCTTCTTCCTTAGGTTCCCTTTTTGATGGCAAAGTTGAAACAACTGAAGGTGATCTAACTAACTAGATAAGTTGAAGCCTTAAGAATCTTTAAGATAAATTGTGCCTTAAAGATTTATTAAGTTAAGTTGGATTAAGTGCTTGCAAGTAAAGTGAAATAGATTGCTTAAGTTTGAAAAAGATTAAGTGATTAAACTTGAAAACAAAGTATGTACTTGAAAATAAAGTTATGCTTGAAAAACACAAGTAAAGTTATTGTGCCTCCACGGCTTAAGCAATGAAAAGTAAAGAGCTTCTAAGATCTAAACCATATACAAGCAATAAAACACAACTAATTTCCTAGCCTTACGATATAGGACAATTGACTTTGCCAAACTCTTTCCTAAGTGTAGGCAAACAATAAAAATAAAACGTATAAAATTAAATTTGCTTGAGAAAAGCAAGCCCTTGGGACTCCCTTGGGCTTGATTTCAATGAGAATGAGAGATAGAGAGAAGTGGGTACTTGTTACCCCAAATTAGGAGGAGTTTGTTTGACTTTAGATGCCCCCAAATGGATTGTTCCTCCACGTTTTGTGTCACAAACCTGCAAGTAAAACTTGCTGGAAAAGCTGCAGAAATGACAAAAACAATCTGCGGAAAATTTCTGTTAGTGGAAACCAGAAATTTTAAGTATAAAACCAACAATATATATATTCATTTTTGGTCTATTTCAGAACACAAATCCACCCATGTATAGAAGAATATGAAAAGAGAAGCATAACAAAAAATAAAAGAGGTTTTAAGTGGATAATGAAGAAGATTCCCAGATCTGAAATCTAACTTCAAACCCTTGGGTGACCTGCAAATTTCTTGAAACAACGCTACAAAAAAGAGAAAGGGGTGAGCACATACATGTAATAAAACGAAATACTTTGTTAGATCTACAAGATATGCTCACTAGATCTATGATAATACTATCAAAATATCTACCCAAACAAAATACTTTGCTTGGGATCCCTACTCTAGCTCTACAACAAATGAAAACAAGAAACAATAAGAACAAAATCACCTCATTAAACAATATGACACTAAGAAGACTCTTCACACCATGTATCCTCCAAAGTTTTTTGTATTAGAAGCAAGCTAGGACAAATACTTGCCCAAGCTTGAGAAAATAAAGAGAGAGCAAGAAGAATGAAAGAGAAGAGCAGGGAGAAGGAATGTAGTGTCCCCCACCTCTTGATGAAGAGGGTTGGAGAGACTTAGTGGTCTAGCTTTCCCCACTAGACTTAGATCTACCCAAACAAAATACTTTGCTTGGGATCCCTACTCTAGATCTACAACAAATGAAAACAAGAAACAATAAGAACAAAATCACCTCATTAAACAATATGACACTAAGAAGACTCTTCACACCATGTATCCTCCAAAGTTTTTTGTATTAGAAGCAAGCTAGGACAAATACTTGCCCAAGCTTGA
>ML776555.1:1626448-1642459 GCA_009831015.1 Picea engelmannii | reverse complement strand
TGGAAGGTGTTACAACTAGGGTTTGCTACTTGATTTCTTGATTGAATGTAAGTAAATTTCTGCAAAACTTCTTAATTGAATGGTTGTAGTTTTGTTTCTCTTGCATTTATGGTTATAATTTGTTGATTTAAACCCTAGGGGACAAGCACACATAGAAGGTCCTTGTCTCATGTCCCTATTAAGATTTTTAGCCATTCCATTTGTTGAAGTGAGATAGAGCCTTGCCTTAGCAACACTCTACTCTTTCTAGCCTTGGTTGAAGAGGATTGAGCCTTGCCTTAGCAACACTCAAATCTATCTTCTCCTATGCTAGCCGTTTTACCTTATTGAAGCTAAGAAGGAGAAAACGCATCAAGGCCTAGTTCCCCTACACCTTGATGAGCCGATTTTCCCTAGGGTTTGCTTGGTAAAGCCTTGCCATAGCAACACGTTACATGCAAAACCTCTTGTCTTAGTTTTATGCAACCTTTTGAGCTAGTCGTTTTTGCCATTAAGCTAAGGAAGGAGGAGAGAGCACTGAGGCCTAGTTCCCCTACACCAAACTGAGCCTCTCTCCCCTAGGGTTTCATCCCTAAGGCCTTGCCATAGCAACACCTCAAGGTCTAACCCTCCCGTCCTTAGTCTTACTATTATCTTTGATCCTTCAGCCTCTGTGTCCTCCTTTTGACTCCATTAACCCTAGGAACGCACTGATCTAAGGCCTAGCGTGTGAGTACTTTGATCAAAATAACTTCAAATACTTTGAATAAACCCTAACTATTCTAACCCTAGCCTAAGACTAACCCTACTAACTAATTGTTGCCGTCATCTTTTTGCTATTAACATCATTGTGCAACTATCGTTTTTTTTGTGAAGCAATTGAATGGTTGTTTAAGGCATTATCTAAATCAAGTGTTAATTGTTACATTGAATGCCACGTTCCTTTAACATTTATTGAAGAAGTGATATTGTACATCGTTGCTATTATATAAACATTGACTTCGTCAATATTCATTGCTCAATTGCTTATATATATCAAACAATCATTGATTATATGAAGTACTAACCAAGTGAGTAAGCTTGCATATATATATATATATATATATCTTGTTGCTTTGTCTCAGGAAGGTACATCTCTTTTTGGTTATACTTCTCTTTGTTGGTTGGTTAGTCGGACTATCTGCTCGGTGGTGACATGTGAGGGGAAATTTATCTTTTAGCCTTCAATCCTTTGCCTTCTCAAAACCCTAGGTCACCGGGGACGTCTCCCCTGGGCCTTACCTCCCTAAACAAAAAGAACCTTCCTATCGAGGTGACATTGGGTGGGATTGGTTTAATTACGCCAGTTTGTCTCTTTACATCTATCTTTTATCCTAACTACAAACTATGCGATAACAGGTTGATAGTAACTCCGATGTGGATGAGAAGATTTTCTGCAGATCAGTGCAAAAGGAGGTGAATCTGAGTAGCCTTCATGACCAAACTCTTACACATCAAGATCCAGGTCAAGAAGACCAAGATAGATGCCTTGTTCAACTCTGGTTCATACGCTAATCTCGTAGCAGTAGATCTGGTCAACAAGCTACGATAGGAGATTCACAATCATCCTAGCCCATATCCATTGGGATGGGTAAACAAAGATGTAGAGATCAAGGTAACAAAACAATGTAAGATCAAATTTATTAAAGTGTTGATTTTATTGATGAAGTGGAATTGGGTGTAGTACCCCTTGATGTATGTGGTGTGGTGTTTGGAAGCCCCCACATGTATATGAGGGATGCAATCTTCATGATGAGAACCAAGCAGTACCGACTAATTAAGGATGGGAGGTCCTACATCATCAACGCGCATAAAGGCAAGTCAAATATCTCACTAGTAAGTGCCAACAAAGCCAAGTTAATTAGATCCAGTAAGAAATATGTTTTACTTTTCTTAAGAGAAAATCACACTGAGGATGAGTCGATAAGGGTAAGGGAATTCCTGGAGGGGTGTACTAAAGAGAAGAAACATCAGTTGGAGGAGTTGCTACAGGCATACATAGGAGTCTTCCAGGGGCTTAAAAGGATACCACCCAAAAGAGAAGTGGAGCACGAAATACAGTTACTGTCAGACTCCCCATTGCCAAATATTGGGTTGTATAGACAGTTTGCTCTGGAAGAAAATGAGGAGTTGCAACGACTATTGGAGCAAGGTGTGATTTGACCAAGCACCTCACCTTGTGGGTCAACTATCATAATTGTACCAAAGAAGGATGGTGTTGAATTAAATTAATAAAGTACCAAGGACAAGTGTTTCTCATCACTTAGGCGCCTAGGGGTGAGAAAGTGTCCAATGTGGTCCCTAGTGCATTAATTTCATGAGATATGAAATTAAATGAGACTTTATGAAAGTGAAATGAAATGGGTGAATGAAAAGTCATTTCATCTCAACCATTCATCTAATCTATCCTCCACCATTAGATTAGATGTCTCTTCACCTTCCCTCATGAATTCGAATTAGGGAAAGGGAGCCCCCGTTCACTTGGTATTCTTCTTCATGCGATTTGGAGAGAGCAAAAAAGAGAGAGTCGAGCTGACAAAGACCAGGGCGTGTTGCAACAAGTGTATCTGTGAGTTGCAGCAGTGTTACAACTAGTAGCAACAAAGTAATGAGTTGCAGCAGGAGAGAGCACAGCAGCATAGAGAGGTTGTACAATACGGATTTTGGGCAATCCTTACCACTATATATTGGCACAGAAATCAAGATAAAGGACTGTACGATTTTCTAGGTGAGGTTGGCACAAAAATCGAGGCAACATACAATCTTTAATTTCTGTAAATTTATTTCAGCAAGCTGGCACGCATTTTGAGGCAGACCATACAACATTTATTGTTGTGACAACCATACTATGTATGGATTTCTGAGCATAGAAATTGAACAGTTGTTGGCACGGTTTTCCAGGCTGGGTTTTGGGCACAAAAACCGAGATAAGTTTGTGTATTAATTGTTGAAGATGACTGCTGTAAGAAATTATTTCTCAAAGCTCTGAAAATAATAAAATGCCCCTCACTGGTTTTCCCCTTGTGGGTTTTTCCAGGGTCAAAGTTAGACCAAAATATCTGAGTATAAATTTATTGGGTGTGTTTATTTCTGAGTTTTTTATTGTACAAACTTCATGTGTTTTTTGTTCATGAGCATTTAATTTTCTGCTAACTAATTTGCAGCCTAAATTTGCAATGTGAGTTGAGTATTAAACTATGTGTCTCATTGAGACTTGAAACTGGGTTGAGGTCTGAAATTTCTACATGGTATCAAAGCTTAAGGTGTGAAAGGAGCATAAATATTTCAGCCACAGATTGCAGGGATTTTGCTGAGAATAGGAGGTACTTCACCAGGAAGAAAATTGTGGGCTTGTATTTCAATTGAGAGGGTCAATGGCCACTGGTTTGAGGGTTGAGGACATGTTGGATGGAGCTGCGAATTTCAGCTCATGGAAGGAGAGGATTGTGTTGCTTCTTCAGACAAAATTTGCAGCTTTCAGATGTTGTATACAAAAAAATATTGTTGCCTACAGCTGCTACAAACAAACTATATACACAGGTACACTACCTATAAAAGATGTTCAAGATACATATTACTCTAAATACCATAAGAACTAAATAAAAGCGTGTTGGTTGACTGCTTCCTCCTGGTAAGGCTGTTGATCCACTTCCATAGCTTCCTTGGACTGGTGCACAGCCTCTTCCTCATTTGGGGTACGCTAAGCTGAGGTGGTGGAGGCACGATGATTTGAGGTTGTTGATAAAGAATCGTTACGCAGATTAAAAACCAAATTCCTCAGCATATCACACTCTACTTTAAGCTCATTGATTTTATGCCTTTGTTGAACTAGTTGATTCATTATGCTTGCATTTTGGGATGCACATTGTTTCTCATTATCATGGACACACATAGACATTGACTGAAGTGTTATATTGTTGCTCTGGAGAGTTCCCTCATGTCTTTGTAAGATCCTTCTGATTTCAAGCAGGTCCCTTGAATCCATGTAAATAGACAGCACGAACAGTAGAGCTGAGCACAGAGGGCGACTACTAGATCCAAGATTCAAAAAGCCTGAGACTGCAAACCAACCAATGAGCCTAAAATAGATCCAACTGATAACAGACCTAAAGAGTCTCGAGAAAAGTGAGCAAGAACTCTGAACCCTGGGCCTAAGAATTAGCTTCCCAAGCCCCAACTCACAAATGTTGTCACTAAAATACAAGGCCCAGAACAGCAGCCTCTAAAGAAGACTGAAATGCTTCTAAAAACCCACCACTCAATACCTAGAACCAAAAATTGTTGGTGAAAGAGAAGAAAAGACCGGGAATTTTTGAACAAGAAAAACAGAGCTCAAGGTCTGGGAATTATCCTCCCAAACCCCAGCTCTCAAAAGCTTACAAGAACTCAAAGACAAAACCAAATGAACTAGCCTTGGAGAGACCCGAGAGAAGCCTTCCAACGGCTCAACCACATAAGCAACAACCAGGGTGGCATAAAGATATTTACCTAAGAAAGAAGGCCACCAATCTTCCTAAGAAACATGAAACCAAAGAATAAAGGAGTCAGAGCAAGAATCCCGAACACCTCCACTGTCACGAACAGTCCAGGAAACCAAATCAGTCGAAATTACCAAAAGTAAGAGCTGAAACTAGCTCTCATTTCTCACCTATCACTCCAACCCATCACTGCTAATATCTCACCTCGCATGCATGAGACAACAATGAGTGGATTATAACACAGGACGAGTGATAGAATGCTCATGTCACAGCCCAGAGCTGGTGTCCTTGTGTATTGGTTATGCATGCTTGGATGTGAGCCCTTCACATGCCAATCCATATGGTTCTTAATTGTAGTGCTACATGTCTCAAAAGATTGTTGAATCATAAACATTAGGTAATGTGAATGAAGTTAGATCCCCCATTTTTTATTAAAGTTCCTTGTGCTAAATGGGTGGCCCCATTGTGTTTCCTTAATACATGCTAGAACAAGACCCTGGACAACAATTGAGCAGCTCTGTTGATTCAAGAAACAATGTAGGCCAGCCTATAATCTCATGGAGATATGTAATGAATCAAGGTTTTGATGATGACTCGAGAATCTCCGATTATAGTCGGTGAATCTATGTTGGAGCTAATTGCTATTGTTAAACATTGAAGCAGCGTGTAAGCTTCAGCCTGATTATTCGTTGAGACTCAGATACCCCAAACAAGGAATGTTTCCCGGTTTCCCTTGGGGTTAAAGATGACCCCCCCTCTCCCCCCACCGCTCCTACTGCCCCATGGTGACATAACCTTTTATTAGTAAGTTATGTTAGTGTATTTAATAAGAAGGTCATAAATGAACTTTAATATTAGTAATTAGTGATGTTCGATAGCCTGACTACCGAGGTATGTATGTGATACTTGGATTAATAGATATACATCAATCTCAAATCTCCTTGGTTCTTGCATGTGAGTGCATCTTTAATAACTCAATAAGATAAGAAATGAAAAAAGTAGACTTAGTCCTTGGGCATCCAATATCAAGACTCGTTAGTAGAAAGTGTGCAAGTAGTGAGATAAAAGCAAGAAAATGAAAACAGTTATAATTTATGAAGAATTATCTCGATGTGTCCTCTAATATTTAAAGGAATATGATCAATTGTTAGACCAAAGGGAGTGATCATACTAGAATAAATACCAGAGCCTTGGTCTGATTGCAGCGATCAAAGATGGATGCGATAGCATTCTTATATGATAACATATATCACATTGTGAATCAAAATTCCAATGCCATCCAACAGGCCATTGGTTCATTGATGAGATGGACAGAGTGTCAAGTCATCTGCTAGGGTGCAGTTGATGTTGAGATTAAAAAGAATAAGAGTGCAATTCTAAGGCGGCCATGGAAGAATAGATACTTTTCGTGGCTTCTTATCATAGGGAAATCCATGCGACTTAAATGTGGTAATGAAGATGGAACAAGAGGGAAGAGAGGAAGTGGTTGTCATTTTTGTGCAGCGGAAACATAAACACAAATAGATTAATGGCAACAATTACAAGACAACAACAATCACACAATGAACACAATGATTTACGTGGTAAAACCCTTGAAAAGGGAAACATCCACGAGGCAATGATAATCGGTATTCTTATTGTTGAAGGGAGAATTACAACAGCCAAAACACAGGCTTACAACCATTCCTCACACTTATTCCCACATTTTCTACTATGGGCTTACACAGATATATAGCATCTCTCCCACAGTTACATAAAACTGATCGATTTAATGTGCACCTATCCATATTCTATTTTTAGTTGATTTGTTTCAACTAAAGACAGAATAATAGGAGCCAAGAAATCTTTCCATATCCAAATCCGTGGGAAATTAGTTGGCACCATTTCAACAATCTCCACATTGACAACAATTTACCTGATATCATGCCCAAATTTATTCATCACCTTTCCTGCAAGACAAGAGAAGCTAGGCACCATCGCAGCTTCTCTAACAATACTGGTTTCGTGAACATGTCTGCACAATTTTCTTGTGTATGGACCTTTTCCAAAGCCACTCCACCTTCATCAATAACCTGTCTTACAAAATGGTATTTGATAGAAATATGCTTTGTCTTACTATGATAAGCTGGATTTCTAGCCAAATGAATAGCACTTTGACTATCGCAAAATACTTTCACCTTGTTCCGCATCCTTCCAAACTTTCCCAGCAAACCTTTAAACCAAATCGCATCCTTGCAAGCATGTGAGGAAGTTATATATTTTTCCTCAGTAGTCGATAAAGCAACTATGTTTTGAAGCTTTGACATCCAACTAACAGGTCCTCCTGCAAGAGTAAAGACATATCCTGAAGTGGATCTCCTTTTGTCCAAGTTACCTGCAAAATCTGAATCGACATTACCACAAACTAAATCACTACAACCATTATAGGTGATACAATAATTACTTGTGCCCCTAATATACCGAAGCACCCATTTCACTGTTGCCCAATGCTATTTACCTGGATTTGCCATGTATCTACTGACAACACCAACTACATGTGAAATATCTGGCCTAGTACTTACCATCGCATACATCAAACTTCCTACTACATTAGCATACGATACACGAGACATATACTCCTTTTCGTCATCATTACTAGGACATAAACTTGAAGAAAGCTTGAAATGGGAAGCCAAAGGGATTTTTACCAGTTTCACATTATTCATACTGAACCTCATAAGTATTTTCTCCACATACTTATGTTGTGATAACCACAGCTTACCATTTTTCCTGTCTATGTGTATCTCCATGCCCAAGATTTGTTTTATTGCTCCTAGATCCTTCATATCAAAAGTCCTAGCCAACTGAGCCTTTAACCTGTTGATTTCAACCATATTTTGCTTGCTACAAGAATATCGTCAACATATAACACCAAAATAATAAATATGTCATTTTCCAACTTTTTTAAGTAAACACAATGGTCATACTCACTTCTTGTAAAATTGTGGCTCACCATGATGGAATCAAACTTCTTGTACCATTGCCTGGGACACTGCTTCAGGCCATACAATGACTTCTTGAGTTTGCAAACAAACCTTTTATCGCGATTTTGAACAAACCCTTCTAGTTGTTCCATATATATTTCCTCATCCAAATCACCATGTAAAAACGTTGTTTTAACATCTAGCTGCTCTTACTCCAGATCAAGTAAAGCAACTAGTGCTAACACAACACGAATTGAAACAAGATTAACAAGTGATGAAAAAAATTCATGGAAATGAATACCTTCCTTCTGAGAATACCCTTTTGCTACCAATTTTGTTTTGTACTTTTCAACTTTATCATCAACACCTTTCTTCAATTTGTAAATCCACTTGCAATCGACAACCTTCCTGTCCTTTGGAAGTTCTACCAAGTCCCATGTTTTATTCCTCTCTAAGGAATCCATTTCTTCTTTCATTGCTACTTTCCATTTAGCACTTTCAGAAACCTCCATTGTTTCCTAATAACAACTAGGTTCTCCATCATTAGAAATCAAAGCAACAGATGAAGCATAATCTTCATACCTCTTAGGAAAATTTATGACCCGTGTAAATCTTCATAGAGATTGTTGCAGCACTCCTCAATTTCAACAGATGAAGCATAATTTGCATACCTCTTAGGAAAATTTCTGACCTGTGTAGATCTCCGTAGATATTGTTGCAGCATTTCCTCAATTTCCAGGAAATTTTTTGTATCCTCATTTTCTTCTGCAGGAGCTTCTTCATGAACATCTTCATGCTCCTCCTCTCTCGTAGATGATCGAGTCTCCAACTGAATTTGTTGAGTTTGTTGTATTTCTTCCTTTTTCATTTCAACATCTACCACATCTGATTTTATGAGTAACAATTCATCAAATATGACATCTCTGTTAATGGTGATTTTGTGGGCAGTAGGATCCCACAATCTATATCCCTTAACTCCATCACCATACCCAACAAAGACAAGTCTTTTTTATTTGGGATCTAACATATAACGTTGATCCTTAGGAATAAGAGCATAGGCCTCACAACCAAAAATTTTAAGATTTGAATAATCACAAGGATGACTTGTCCATACCTCTTCTGGAATCTTACAATTTATTGCAATTGATGGTGACCGATTTACCAAATAGCACGTTGTAAGAATTGCTTCTACCCACAATTCCTGCTGCAACTTGGCATTACTAAGTATGCTCCTTGCTCTCTCTAGAAGAGTCTTATTCATGCGTTCAGCAACACCATTTTGTTGAGGAGTATAAACCGTGGTTTTATGTCTTTCTATCCCAGCTTCCTTGCAATAATTTCAAATTCCTTAGATGTAAACTCACCTCCATTATCTGTTCTCAAACATTTGATTGACCTGCCAGTGCTCTTTTCAACCAAAGCTCTAAATTGCTTAAAAGCATTAAATACATCAGCTTTTCTTTTCAATAAATAGATCCACACCTTTCTAGAGTAATCATCTATAAATGTTACAAAATATGACGATCCTCCAAAAAAAACTTTAGGAGATGGTCCCCAAACATCTGAATGGATATAATCAATGATACCTTTACTAATATGTCTTCCTATTTTAAACTTTTGTCTACATTGTTTTCCATAATTACAATGCTTGCAAAAATTCAAATTCAAAGACTTTAAGCTTGGAAGTAACTTACGGTCTACCAGTACCTTAAGCCCTTTCTCGCTCATATGACCCAAACGTTGATGCCATAAACGAGTAGTCACTTGCACTTTCAAATACTACCGCTACTTGATTTGACTCAGTTCTTCTTTCTAGTTGATAAAGGTTCCCGATCCTTTTAGTCTTCATAACTACTAAGATGCCTTTGGACACCTTCGATACTCCACCTTGAACTGTACATTTATAACCACCAAAATCTAGAACTCCCGAAGATATTAGGTTCTTTCTAAGTTCAAGTACATGCCTCAACTTTGTTAACATTTTTACAGTACCATCATACATTTTAACCCCGATGCTACCAATCCCAACAATTTTACTAGAAATATCATTTTCCATAAAAACAACACCATCATCAATAGATTGGTAAGTTGAGAACCAATTTCTATGAAGACACATATGATGGGAAGCACCAGAGTCTATCAACCAATCCTAATGATGTTATGAAACATTGCAAGTAGATAATACCTCATCAACCATACCTGAACTTGTTTCAGGTGAATTAGCTTCCTTTGTGGAGTCCTCTTTGGAAGTTTGTTGTCTTTTCCAACAATCTTCTCGAGATGCCATTGTTACAGTACCAACATTTTAACTTACTCTTCTTGCCTTTTGACTTAGATCTTGATGTACCTCTCGGATTCAACCCTCTTTCTTTAGATCGACCTCTAGCCACCATTCGTTCAGATGTTGAGGTTTCTAAACTAGATTTACTATGTGTTTCCTCAGATAGCAAAGCTCCCACAATAGTATCATAATCAAGGACATCTATCGAGCTAACATTGATAGAGGTGACTAAATGATCCCAAGACTTAGGCAATGAACACAATAGTGTGACTGCCTTGTCTTCAGAATCTATTTCTAAATCCATACTAGTCAACTGACATGTAAGAGTATTGAAAGTATTTAAAAGGTCAACAATTTTTGTACCTTCTTTCATTTGCAAACTGTATAACTACCTCTTCAGGTAGATTTTGTTCATCAAGGATTTCATCATATAAAGGCTTTCCATCTTGCTCCATAAGCCTGTTATTGTTTCTTCTCTAACGATATTAAACAGAACGTCATCTGCAAGACAGACGAATGGTACTGAGAGTTCTTGCATCCAGATCTTCCCAGTCCTCGTTCGACATATTCGCGAGTTTCTTTGACTTGCCCACCAATGCCTTTTGCAATCCTTGTTGCACAAGCAGATCCTGCATCTTGAGATTCCATAACTCAAAATTATTTTTCCCATTGAATTTCTCCACCTCAAACTTTGAACTCTGTACTTTTGCCATTAGCACAAACGCCCAAACCACAGCTGATAAAACTAAGCTTTTTTAATATGGAGGAACAATATTACATTTCAACGTTTAACCCCAAAATATTTAATTGAAAAAGTTAAGACGAAATACAAATATTTAATATATATTTGCCTTAAGACCTTTTACTAAAAAATGCCCACCTCTTAAACAAATAATTTTAGGACATCCTCCTATTTGTTTACCAAGGCTATCCTCTTATACTGTATTCAAAAAATCAGCTTTTATACGTTGTGTGCATAAGCATACAAACTTCAATATAAATGGCATTCCACGGTTATCGCTCCCCCCGCAAGGCATAAGGTGCAATGTCAAAGAGTTATAGCTCAACCATAACAGAATGTGGTGTGATGATAACAGGCTTATCGTGCTTATCACACCCTCTGCAAGTCCTGAAAAGCAATGATCAACAGGTATCGCGCCACCCACAATCCCTAGGGAGCGATGATCTCGAAAATTTGGAATATTTGAAGTTTGGGACCTGTTATCCATAGAGTTGCACTAGCTGGATTTGAAGATGAGCTGCCAGAGACTAAGCAGACAGATGCTCAGAAGTCAGAGTTCACAGATTCAGCAGGTCTAATAGACCACCTTTTTTCTACATTTCCATCCCTCCGAGGCATTGTAATAAATGAATTGAGCATGAAAGTTGTAAAAGACTATTGGCCACCTAAGACCTGGGCACGAGCATGTACTCTAGAGTGTTTTTTTTCACTTGTTAATTATTTTTTGCCTGCCTTTGTGGCGATTAATAATTTCTAAGTTTTTTCACTCAAAACTAACTCCAAAGCTGGAGTATGTGCTAGTGGTTAGGCCTTGGCATGGTATAACCAATGTCTAGTGTCTAAATGTATATGAGTTCATGCTAGGTCATGTCTATTGAGTAATATGGAAATTGTGCTAGGTCCCCATAGGTTTTTTTAAAGTTTTAGTCAAATAATAAATTTCCCGCAAAACAGAAATTTTTAAATGTAAAGTCAATAAATTGTAAAACTATGGCATCAGTCATTGTCCAATGCCATGTTTGTGCTCATTTTCTAAGCCAGAGCACCCATTAGAACCCTTCTCCCTTTTTGTCTGGGAAAAAAAGTGATTTTAATCACTCAAAAATGTATTTCTCTCGAAAAAAGACAAAAAAGGGGTTTTAATTGAGTTTCCTAAAAAATAGGGAAGTCAAAAAACATGTCGGAAGTGTGTTTTTGACATGTCTGGAGTCTAGAGCCTAGTTGGCAGTGACTACTCCCAGTGAGGGCGCATACCTAGCTTACTTGGCATATGGTGGAGATCCCAAAGCCTAGTTCGACCTCCCTCTTGCTAGTTGGCGCACTTAGAAGAGATGGCGTCAATCCCAAAGAGGGAACCTCCACTTCCACTCCACCTCACTACCACTCACTACCACTTCGCTTCACTTACTCTCCTACTCCACCTCCCTCACTCCTACTCCACCTCACTTCATCTCTACTCTTCTCCCCTTCACTCCTTGCGCATCTCCTCTTCACACATGCGCCACTCTCCCTCACACTTGCGCATCTCTCTTGGAGTTGTCACCCAAAACTAGTTAAATAAGGGTCGACCCCTCTCCATTTTGTTAGTTGGAGCTTGGGCGACTTGCTTATACATGATTGTAATATATTTTCTCATGCTATGGAATAAAAGACTTTGGAGGTCAAAATCGATGGTGGTGTGGCTCTTGTATTGGTGAATGTGGTCCATATGCGGTGATATATTTTCATGCATTGCTTTGTTTCTCGTTAATATTGGTCAATCTATAGGAATATTGTTATGCAATTGGACAGAGTTTTTAATATCTTGTGTTTCCAATTCTATTGAGTATTTACATTAAAGATTTGATATGCATGTCACGTTTTATGCTAAACTAACGTGCCATTTTGAGTCTTTTGTGTAGGTAACACCTCTTATCTAACAAGTTCATTGCAAGGGGTTTTGTGAATTAGACAAGATCATCTCATCTAGAAGAAGTGAAGGAGCTTGTTTGCATCCCTCATTTTTCAAGGAGTTGGACAATCTTCTAGTCTTTTCCTCGCCATCAAAGTGACTCCATTGCTCAAGGGTTCCAAGCACTTCAAGTTTCTCTCTCTCTCCTCTCCAAAAACCCTCTAAAAAAATTTTGGTTACTTGGTTACTTGCATGCAAAGAAAAAATCTGATATTAAAGTTCATTATTACTTTGCATGGTTACTTTCCTAAGTCTACTAATTGGTTAGAATTTCATATCTCAAAAAATGTAGATTTGGCAAAGGTTTCTAGGCATTTTTAAGCTAGTTTCAATTCTTATTTCTTAAAGCTAAACGTGTAGTCATTTATTGTGCTCTTCATTTCAAAATTTGGCAAATTAAAGGTGTTTTTCATAGCTGTTTTAAAGTAGTCTTCAAAGTCTAAAAAATTCCAAAATTTTAGTTTGTTAGTTTAGTAGTTAGTTTGCTTTCATTTTGTAATTTTTCTATAAGTTTTGATATACCCCCTAAGCTGTCCCAAAGTGATTTTGGACATCTTTTGGGGTACTTTGTTTGCTGTTTTTTGCAGAACATTGGACAGCCAAGGGGAATTTATGTCCGTTTTGGGCGGAATTAAAGCTTTTGGAGCATCCAAGAGCTTCCTACTTCTTCAAAGAATAAGTATTTTGCTTCCAAATCTTGTAATTCATAGATCCAAAGTTTATAAGGATCCCAAAAGTTCTAAAAAAATAGGAAAAAAAAGAACTTAGTTTCTCAGTTGTAATAGGCTTAATAAAAGCAGGCCCTTGGCGCCCAGTTTCTTCATCCCCTTTAGGAGGATTGGTGGTGTTGTGTGCTTGTCTTTTTCTTTATTTCCTTGCAAGTTTTATTATTTGATCTCACAAACACACAAGCATAAGGAAATCAATCTTACATAGCACTCAATTTTTCATGCACTTAAGCACAAAAAATATTTTCAATTTTCCATGCATGTTAAGCTTAGATTTCAAGTTTTGCTCTCAATAATAAAAAAATTCAAAGCTTTCATTATCAGTTTCATCTTTCAAGTTTATTTCCTTTCAAGCTTAAAATAAACCTTCCCTGCAATTACTGGTGTATGCTCTGAACCCTTGCGATCCTAGCTCGATCCTGGGATTCATCAGAACCGGAATTGTTTGTGCGGAGTAGTATAATTAGGGAAAACCTTAATAGTCGTTACATTAATGCGCAGAAAAACTCCTAAGGGGAGTGTGTGAAGTCAGACGGGAACTTTGAGATCTAGGTTCTCCTCGTGTTGGACATCCGACACCCTTAGTGAACTTATTGGTGAAGCCCTGGGGCTTCGGTAGGTTTTCAGCAAGTTTCCAAACAAAGAGGTAACATCTAAAGAGGCCACACATCTCTCATTAATCTACTTTCAATTAACCCTAATAAAACACGTGAACAACAATTGCCCACGGCACTTTTAAGGCATTGGTTTTATGGTTATATGTTTATGTGTATGAGCAGTATTTTCATTCTCAAATGTGCTTGTCTAACAAATTTATCAATCTTGTAGAAACCGTATCCTACTTGTTTTATGCATGTATCTTTATGATTGGACAGATTCTTTATATGAATATCTTATCTGATGAATGATCAAAGTTGAATGTTTCATGTTTTATTTGCAATAAACTCTTAGAATAGTTCTTTTGCTTAACGTAGCTTAAATAGCCTTAGTATTTTTGTTAGGGACTACCTTCCTTGGCTTCGCTAGGAGTTGGCCTATACGGAGGAGTCGAGGATCAAGTGACAGCACCTTGACTCGAGACTTGCCCCCAAGGACACACTAAGTGGATTGAAGATTTCTTCCACGATAGCCCAAATGTGTATAAGGTGGCAACATTTTTGGTGTCGTTGCCGAGGATAAATCTTTTTATTCCTGGAATACGACCTTGTTTTCCTTTTTTGTTTGCTTTACTTAGTTTTTTATGCTTCTTGTTTATCAAATTTAGACTCAATCATCTGGCGACTCCACTAATTTCTAATTTGGCTAAGTATTCTACAAGAAGGAATTCAGAAGGCTTAGTTGACTTCATTCCTGAACCTGAACAGGTTTATAGAAGGAGCTTAGCCAAAGCATCTTCTCGTAGCATCCTTAGTCATTTAGGCTCTGAGTCCAATTCTGATATCCACTTGCTTTTTGTTAGTAATAGTTTTATTTCAGAAATGGCAATTTATGATCCATGTGATTTTTCTGCAATAAACAATTATCCTCATGCAATTCCAGAAAAAGCCATAGAAAAATTACCTAGCTTTCAAGGCAATAATGTTATTTCTGCAAAAATGCATGTTAAATCCTTTATGAGATGTATTAATAAGTGGTGTGTTGCACATGACCATGAAGATGTGAAAATGAAACTCTTTGTCCTTTCCTTAGAAGATGTAATGTTTCGCACCACCCCTTTTTGTTTATTTTTGGCTTGATTTCAGGTTTGAGAGAATTGTCACATGAATAGCAGATGAATAGTGCAACGATAATTTCACAAACTTAACATATTGCTGATAGTTATAACCATTATAAGTGGAAGACTCAATCAAACATTAAAATCACACTTCTATATCAGCAGAGTATATGAAATTTATTCAAATAAATAACAACAACATATAGGAACCTGATAATGGCATTGTTGTAGGTAACTTGCAAGAGAAATACAAGAAGATTCCTGCCAGGGAATAAGAGTGGAGAACAGTAGTCATAAACTGAGAAATAAGGCACCCTTGACAGTCATATAATGTGTATCAGCAGCAGCAATAATTCCCACAGTAAAGTCCACTTTTCCACAGAAGATGCACCCAGATTTCAGCAACAGTTCAGCCCAGCACTTAGCTTAGTCCTCCCACTGTGATCAGCTATAGGAAGTAAGGAAATCATCCCTAGTGAGCTCACCCAGACCAGATAAACAAGTTATGGTCTCTGTTGTCGCCTTATACACACCTAGGAGACGTGGATGATCCGAAATCGGATTCAGAAGCCTGACAGGGCATGAAAAATGCTCACAAATGAAAGTGCTCAGAATCCGACGAAACCAACGCCATTGCGTTCGTCTCGTCTTCCCGATTCCGGAGGTATATTTACTTTGTCAAACGGGCTCCGTATGCGAAAGTTATCGCGTTTTGATCGGAAGGCCAAACAGGTAAAAAGTCAAAGGTCAACTGGTCAAAAAGTCAACGCTGACATCAGCATGTTGACTGTGCAGTAGATGACGTGGCACTCTCTAGCTGATGGTGATTGGGCAGGTTTGCTGACAGGGCAGACATGTGGCAGGCAACTAGACCAGTCAATGGTTGACAAGTGGCATTTGTCCATCGAATGGGAAAGTGCCACGTGGCCCAATCATGGGCAGCCACGTGGCACCCAGTGAAAGTCAAAGTGGCAGGTTTCAAAAAAAAAATTAGGGTCCATGGGTTTTGAACCCATGACCAACCACTAAGCCTAAGCGCCTTCACTTTAGTCCTTTACCAATGCGCCTAAATTTATTTCATGTTATTAAAACCCATATTATAAAAGTTATTGCATAGTATTATGGCGCATAAAGGA
>ML776555.1:1611043-1626132 GCA_009831015.1 Picea engelmannii | reverse complement strand
TTAAGTTTCCCAATGGTCAATTAATGCATGCAAATAAAACTCAACCATAAGTCATTCGAAAAATCCTGACGGATCAAGTGGTATCAGAGCTAGTTGACGTTTGGATTTGAGTCTTGCATGTTAACCAGGGAAGAGTTCATCTCAAGGAAGAAAATGGCATCTACAGGAGGACTTTCTCAAGATGAGAAGGAGTTCAGAGATTCGATGTTTGCCATGGCTGAGATGGTGAAGGTGTTGTATGAAGACTACTTGGAACGAAAGAGCACGGTTCAAGTGAAATCTTCAAAGAGAAACAAAGGAAAAGAAGAATTGAAGGAAGTGCCTTCTACATCTGTTTCAGAAAACACATCTGAGGTATGCAGTGAAGGTTCCTCATCAAATTTTCCTCATTCTCATCAAGTTGGTTTTGGTGAATTCGAAAAGCACACAAAAGGTGTAGGTTTGAGAATACTAACCAAGATGGGTTATGAAAAAGGAAAGGGCCTTGGATGTAAAGGTCAAGGCATTGTAAATCCTATTGAGGTTGAAGAAAGGCCTCAATACTTAGGATTGGGATATGGCAAAGGGGACCTTGGAGAGTCTTCCAAGATAGGTACCACAACTTCGGAAGCAAGTAATGCTTCAAATGGCCAACTTAAGACATTGCGAGAACACTTCACAAAAGGAAATGGCGCATCACTTCAGGGTTGCAGTAGTGAATGCAAGTCGTCTCCAAAGAAAAGTGAAGATCAGCATGGAAGGTATAATGGTCATGTTTTCGTTAATTCTCCTTTTGATTATAACAAGCATAATCAAGTAAACCGGAACTTGTGGAATCTTTATCCATGTACTTATTGTCATTCACCTAAGCATTGTGTTGCCAAGTGTTGGAAGAGACAAACTTTGTACAGGAGACCTATGTCGACCAGGAAGGAAACACGACATAAAGGCTCAAGTCCACAACGGAAGAAGGAGAAGGTTAAACAAGTCTGGATGCCAAAAACTCATTGTACGTTTTGCAACAAGAGTGGACATCAAAAGGCTAGTTGTTGGAAGCTTAATCCGAAGCTTCGTCCAAAGAAGGAGAAAGGGATTTTTCATGTACCCACGAAGGAGGAAGGATTACCAGCGAAGCAAGAGGAACATTGTGAAGGAAAGAAACCAGTCACTTGGTTCTGCCAGAAGTGGATGTCTCAACTTCATTGTATTTTGCTTCCATTAATGTAATCGGTTCCAGAACAAGCCGGGTGGCCTATCCCGAGCTTGTTGACTGGTCAGTAACCTTTTGGGGACCAAAAGGTCTTATTGTGGGGAGGTGTGATCCGAAATCGGATTCAGAAGCCTGACAGGGCATGAAAAATGCTCAAAAATGAAAGTGCTCAGAATCCGACGAAACCAACGCCATTGTGTCCGTCTCGTCTTCCCGATTCCGGCGGTATATTTACTTTGTCAAACGGGCTCCGTATGCGAAAGTTATCGCGTTTTGATCGGAAGGCCAAACAGGTAAAAAGTCAAAGGTCAACTGGTCAAAAAGTCAACACTGACATCAGCATGTTGACTGTGCAGTAGATGACATGGCACTCTCTGGCTGATGGTGATTGGGCAGGTTTGTTGACAGGGCAGACATGTGGCAGGCAACTAGACCAGTCAATGGTTGACAAGTGGCATTTGTCCGTCGAATGGGAAAGTGCCATGTGGCCCAGTCATGGGCAGCCACGTGGCACCCAGTCAAAGTCAAAGTGGCAGGTTTCAAAAAAAAAATTTGGGTCCATGGGTTTTGAACCCATGACCAACCACTAAGCCTAAGCGCCTTCACTTTAGTCCTTTACCAATGCGCCTAAATTTATTTCATGTTATTAAAACCCATATTATAAAAGTTATTGCATAGTATTATGGCGCATAAAGGAAGGGGCTGGGGGCTAAGCCCCAACCCGTGGTCGTGTAAGTGCATGCGACCATGCAAAGGGGGCGCGCGCCCAAGGCTAAGGGGCTTAGGCCTATTATAACTACATTATAGTTTAAAAGTGGGTTTTTCTAACCACTTTTGGTTTTAATTAATATTTAAGCCATTTTTAATGTAATTAACTCATTTTTGGGAGTTATTGGGCATTTTTAGAGCCTAAATTCATGGAGGAAGTTGGAGATGGATAACCAACTTCCCAACTATTTAATCAAGGCCATTTTGAGGCCATGGGGACAACTTTGGAGAGCAATCAGAACAGAGATGCTGAGGAGAAGCCAAGTCAAAGCCAGTTTGAGGCAGGGAAGCCGTTGAGGAGGAGATGTTGTTGGACCGTTTCTGAGAGCTCCGGACATCCGTTTCATGTGCCATTTTTTGTGCATGGTTCTAGAGATCTGGGCGAACATGACCAGATCAGTCTTGAAGCCATTCGGCATTGTAATGATGTACTATTGAGCTTTCGAACAGAAATAAAGAAGCCTCCCCCACAAAGAAAAGGCCCGGAGACGTAGGCAAAGTTGTGTCGAACTCCGTTATCAACCTGTGCATTATGGTTTGTTGTTTTTCATTGCATTTCAGATCTGCAAATATGTTTTTTTTTGTTTGTTAATTTGTGCAGGACCTGCGATTAACCTGTGGCTTGAGAAACCGCGACTCAGGGGTATCTAAGCCGTCAAAATCACCCGGGGATCGCACTCGGCCTGAGCCACACCAACCCTTAACATGGTTGGATTTTTTGTCCCCGCAGGTTTCGAACCGATGACTTTAACAACACGGAGTGGCTTAACAACACACTCCGTCACCGACTGTCCTACACCTCGGGGACGATCTGCAAATATGTTAATGGCTGTATAATTCATTTTATTTTCTCGTTCTTTCGTTAAGTTTCCCAATGGTCAATTAATGCATGCAAATAAAACTCAACCATAAGTCATTCGAAAAATCCTGACGGATCAGTGGAAGAAATCTTCAATCCACTTGGTGTATCCTTGAGGGCAAGTGAGAGTTAAGATGTTGTCACCTAATCCTCAACTCCTCCGTCTAGGCCAACTCCTAGCGAAGCCAAGGGGGGTAGTCCCTAATAAACTAATCTGAGGCTTAAAACTGAAATTTAAAAAACTAGTATTCTAGGAGTTTACTTCATTAACCAATATAAAGAAAATTAATTCTAAAGCATACACGGATCAATTAATTGCCAGAAGATAGATGAAAATACACTTGCATAAAAGGAAACTTGAGACAAATGTTAGATGCAAGTAAATCAAAATTGTTTCAAAGTAAATGATTAAAATAAAGTGCTTGAATCAAATGGCTTTGTAATTGTAGAAATGAGACCAATGCCTTAAAGGTATCGTGGGCAATGTAGATCGTGTGTTTTATTAGGATTTATTGAAGGTAGGTTGATGAGATAAATTTTATTGCATGGAAATAAAGTGTTTGACTAAACTAGATTTGGCCCTTTAGAAAAAGTCCCTAAAGTGGAGGTTCAGCTTGTCAAATATCCAACAGGGAGGTCCCTCTGATTTTGCACACAAGCCTAAGAGAATGTGGGAGATCCGACGAGGAGAACCTACATCTTAAAGTTCCCGCCAAATATCTTACATAGACTCTCTCACATTTCCACTAAAGCAAAATTCCCTTTAAAATTTCCTTAATTAATCTATCACCACTGACCAGCCCAGCGTGTATGAAACTTACTCCCAGAAGATCAAGACAAGCTCGAAATTGGAAGAGTCAAGAACCGCACTGGGAGCTGAGGGAAATTGTTTATTTTAAACAATAAAGCAAAGTAGTGAAAGGGAAATGTTTTTCTAATTACTAGAGTCTTCACTAACCAGCCTCTTGCGAGGAGCTAAGGAGATTGTTTATTTCCAATTTTGAAATTGCATAAATGAAAACTAACTAGCAATTAGTGTTCTACTTTTGCAAAATTGAAATCTAATCTAGATTGTGATTTATTTTAATTTTAAAGTTTATGTGAGATTGTAGTGCTTTGTGATGAATTGAAATATTACTTTTAGCTTATCCTTAGTTGTGAAAATTGAATCTAAGCTAAAACTACAAAATTGAGACAATCACCAAAAACATCGTTCCCCTAAGGGGGATGAAGAGTGGGAGTTTGTAGCCCCACTGATTTTATTAAAGAAATTAAACAACTCTTTATTGGAGTGACTTGTGACCATTCATTAGGGGGGTCACAAGTCTTTACAATGTTTTACAAGTATTTATTGAAGAAAGGGGTGCTCTCGGGTGTCCCGGATGCTCCAAATCCGCTCAAAATGGAAAGAATTTCCTCTTATCTGTTCGCAAACCTGACAGCAAGCAAACAATGACAAAAAATGGCCAAAAACACTTTGAAAGTGTCCTTGGTTATTAGTAGGAAAGCCCCAAAATTGACTAAGTAAAACGAGTGTAAATTGACCAAAAATGAACTAAGAAGAGCAAGCTATAGAGCTTGTCTCCTTAGGGTCTTTGTTTGTTGTTTTAAAACAGCAATGTGAAGGCACTTAACTTGCCAAATATGAAAGTGAAATCTTTTTGAAAAGAACTACCTTTTAATTTCTAAAAATTTTGAAAGAAAAGCATGCTAAAAGGAGACTTTTCCTATGCTAGATCTAAGCATTAAATGAAACTTGAAAGTATAAACTTGGATCTAGTTTATCTTATGCATGTACACTTAGATATTCAGAATTTGAAATAAAGATAGATCTAAGATACTTGCATTTGCAACAAAGTAACCAAAATTTAGATTTTCTTTTGAGAAAGAGAGAAGGAAGAAACTTGTAGCCTTGGAACCTACTGAGCACTCAACACACCCTAAAAAAGCCTATGCCAAATTTCACTTTTTGGGTACCACTTGATCTTTTACATTGTCTAGTTCAACTTCAGTATGAAAAATGTTGCCTTTGCTTATCATTTTGTTTCTCTTTTAAGTCTCTCAAAGTCTGTTTGAGCATGCGAAAACCCATAACTTAAAGGACTAACTTTTAATTAAAGAACCGACAGTCAAAACTTTTCCCCGATGCGCTTAAGAAATTCGGCATCGGAAAGGATTAAGCATAAAAGGAAATCACTCGAGAGAACCATGGTAGCCGAGCGTCGATCTTCATCGGCGTCGACAGACGAGAGTTTTCTTTTGCGACGAGATTCACCAAGGATACCGCCGATGACCGACCCCTTCGGCATCGGCAAAAGGCGAAAGGAGTAAGCGCTTATGAAGGAAGAAAAGAAACACCGATAGTCGATCCCTGAAACTTTCGGCATCGACGAGTTTTGAAAAGGTAGGTCCATAAAAGGGGTGTGACAGGTTTATTCCCCCCCGACCGCCGACCCCGATACTTTTCGGCATCGACAATCTGAGGTTTATTTTAGCGCACGCATCGTCGATCCCCAACCTGCCCACTCGGAAAGCGACACGATGGGACATTTTAACGCTAGATACGACGCACTTAAAAGGCTAATTAATTCCAAAATCTCAAATTAGTTGCTAGTTCATGTGCGGATCAAAATGACTGTTTGAACATGCCGATACAATGCATCACCCTCCGCTCCTCCGCCGCCAACCTACGATGAATTAAATTGTAAAGATTCGGCGGTAGATTTGTTTGAATTTCACTCATCACCCGGATTAATTGGTTGATACGATTGGTAAGGTATTTCCCATTAAATTCTTTTGAGTCACTGTAAACAAGATTATTCTGTGCGCAAAGAAGTTCAGGTCAGACAGAGAAGCGAGACGAGCAATTCGGCAAAAGCCTCCAAGATCCCGTGAGTATTAAACAACAGAGTTTAGCAAGCGTTACAGGTATGTACTAGTCTGGTTTTTGCTATGTTTTCACCTCACATATACATTATGATCCAATATTGCTCTGTATGCCGGCTCTAAAGGATTGTTTCATTTGCAGAAACGATGCCTCCAAGAAAACCAACCACCAGGAAATCTCCAAGAGCGCCGACGTTGAAGGAACCATAGATGGGGGAAATTTCTTCCCCAGCGGTCGCAAAGCAATTGAAATTCGCTCCAAAGCCGGTGCCCGTCATCAAAACATCCACCAAGAAGGTTTTCAGTCATCACTCGGCCTTCGGAGACACAGAGGCAAGCCTAGGGACCAAGACAGTACTCCTGCACTAGGGAGAAATTTTCCAGAAGATCAAGCGGGAAGAATTCCCTGAATATACCCCGCACAACGACCCCGACATGAGAAAACTCGATGATGAAGTCCTCCCGAATGTCCGAAGGGCGTATCTGCACATGGTAGCGAGCAGAACTCTAGTATTCCCCTGTATAGAACTCCTGAAGTGGATTATAGATCACACTGACACACAAAGATATTTGATTAATGACGACAATGGCGGGTGTGTCGAGGTTTTCCTTCCAGTGGAGGCTTAGAATTACTACAAACTCAGAGAGTCGGAGGAGTGGTTGAACACCAATTTTGTCATAAGTTTCTATGAGAAACACAACACCAGCAAGATAATGGCTTCGTGGTGGAGAGAGGATAAAAAGTTCACCAATCGGACCTCCCGCTGATACCTGACGGCCAACTTAAGGGAGACGTATATCTATCTAATGGTCCTCCTCTGTCGGTTGCATGGGGAGAAAGATTGCTCCAGATTTTCAAAGGCTTGGATGCCTCTAGCTTATACTATAGCCATTTCCGGAATAGGTTTTAACTGGGGTGCCATCATCTCCAAACAGCTGAGCACTTGCATACAACAGGCTCAGACGCCGAAAGAGGGAGAAACCCCATCCTTCTATATGGCTTCTTATCTATTGGACGTCATCTGTGCCAGAAATGTCTTTGCCGGAATGAACCTGAGCTGGCACACCTCAGAACTCCCGGTCCATGTATATTTCGGCATCTTGTGGGAGAACAGGTAGAAGAAATCCCACTCTCTCATATGCGATCAATTTATCGCACGTATTCATTTTTTGTTGTTCAAAAAGGAGTGCCCAAGGCTGTCGGATGCGGCCAAAAGGATTATATCAAAAGTGGGCCACTGGTACCTGGATGAACACGATACCTACATCAGGGTTTTCGGAGCCACCGGAGCACCACACCTGTTACCTGTGTATGTACCCGATCGACTAGTAGTAGGGGAAATCTGCTATCAGACCATCCTACAAGGTTACAATGCTACTCTAGTAAAAGATAAGAAGCGGGCCTTCATACCCTATGGATTTCATATTGGTTTACATGGTAAAGGACACCACGCAGGCCAAGCAAGAAGGGTTAAGCCAATTGGAGTTCTGATTCCAGACTGGTCATTTTCCCAAGCACGACCCCAAGAGTCTAGTCCTGAAGCACGCATCACAAGTATCATCCTGCTGGCCATACGCCCATTATAGGTTTGAAGATAAGATCTTCACCGAAAATGCTCAAAACTGGGATGAGGTGGTGGCGAGGATGGTTGACCCCAAGGAAACAAGGTACAAGGCCATGAGTTGGGATGAGCAAGCGACAGTCCTGGAACAATCGGCTCAAGAGGTCCTCAAGGCCAGAGAAGAAAGGATAGCATCTGAAGGAGCTGAAGCGACAGCAGCTCCCTTGATAGCCCCAGCAATAGGCAGGGATATCCATTTGGTACAGGATGCGCGGGAAAGGGGACTGCTCATGTTGGAACGGGCACAGCGGGTGTTTGATCAGTTACAAGATGACCCAGACCTATCAGAAATGACAGGATCACCTGCCGATAACCCAGAGAGAATCCAGGTGGGTACAAGCGGCCCCGAACTTATAGATGTTGATGAAATTGCCGAGTTGGATGACCTTGAATTCACAACATCGTCGGCTGGATCACCGGCAGGTGTGACGACTCAACCAGAAACGGCCTGGGTATCACTAAAAACAAGCGCGCCAAATCCCTTGAGCGAGTTTGTAGATATATATGATGATGATGAGAGCCTAGAGGTTTCTCTCGGGACCCCTGTGCGTGTCCAAGAAGAAAAGGGACCTGAGAAGACTTCTCTTATTCCCGGGGTCCAAACCCAAGCGGTCCCATAGAAAGAAAAGGAAGCCAAAAGTGGCCTCGACACGAAGAGACCCAATGCACCGGAGACCCGAGCAGACAGTCCGAAGGACAAGTCAGAACCGGACGAGCCAAAGGAAGGATCCCCGCAAAAGGAAATCGGCGTTTCAACGGTCGATGAACAAGTATCGAGTCTTTTCCCAACGCCTCTATTCCGCTCGATACTCAGATCCCCGACAAGCGACAGGCAGAGGACGGGGCTTTGGAGTGCAACGAGGAAGTTCAAGAACCCGATCTTGAACAAATATACACCACCGAAAGTCTTGGAAACACACTCACATGGGGTGATCAGCAGATTCCTGAACCTGTGGATGAGGTAGCCGATATATATATGATCACCTATGATCAAAAGAGGAAGGCTATTGTCCAACGGACCACCAAGAAAAGGAGGATCACATTGGATCACTCCATCCTCATCACTACAGAGGAAAATTTGATAAACACAAAAAATACCAAAACATCTGAGCTCATCGGCGTGGGGATGGCTATCTCAAATGCCACCCTGAACAGAGCTAAATGGGATGAAAAGAGTTGGTCGCCGACCTGAAGGAACTAGAACATTTGCGGCACCTAGCTGAGTACTATCAGGGCACCACTCAGACCGCGGTATACCTAAGAAGCGATTTCGAAGAAGCTTACAACAAATTCACAAACGTGCGGCACCTTTTTACTGCGAAGATAGCCGAGCTCCAAGAAGATACTCTCATGGCACTCGCAACATGCAAGGATATGGAGCGATGGTATGAAAGGGCACAGCAAGCCGCAGAAAGGATCAAATATATTGGTGCAATCCAACAAGGCCGAGATAAAGAAGAACACAGTATCCGAGTGTTGAGTAAAAGCAGTATTGATTGCATAAGGAGATCAGCAGAGTATTGGGCTAAAATGTCTCGGGAACCACGCCAGGAGATTCAAGAGCAGTGGACCAAATGCGAGAAACATTGGGGTAAAATCAACAAAGCAATGAAGGATATCGAACTCCCCGAGTTCGGCACCCCCAATGACTTCGTCGACTTGCGCGACATAGTCGAGTAGCACACCAAGCAAAATGGATTATGGGCCAACAAGCTAGCGAAGGTGACCGACGCAGCGCCAAGACAAGTGCAATGATTTATGGAACATCTTATCAGAGCTCGGACTGTGCTACAGTAGTTAAACACAAGTCTGGTGAAATACCGGGTGCATGCGCTAGAGATCAGAGGAATTTACACGGCCCCGATGAAACAACACATATTTCCATACGCCCAAACCTGTGAGGAGTTGTTCATTAGTTGGTCGGAGTATGAGAAAAGTCATCCTTTCGAGTGATATCTTGAGTTGACTATTAGAGAAACTGATAGAAGAGGACGCCATGTGGCGAATTTTCTTTACTTATCTACACTTAGTCGTTATTTTCAGTTGAATTTTATGTTATAAATAAGAACATCGACCAATTAGTTAAGGGTCAATGGTTGTTGCAAGAAACTCTCTTTTCTGGTTTGTTAAGAATTATTTTGGAGCTACCATTAATTGAGAAGTCCTTCTGGACCAAAGACAAAGATATTTTCATCAAATGCATGTGTGATTGGACATGGAGAAGAACTATTTCCTATCTTGTTTCATGAATGGATGTTGTAATGAGTAAGAGCTATCGAATCTATTGTTAAGTTATCTGATGCAATGTTTTGCAGTTCTTTTCTTTAATGATGAAGATGAATCGTTGTGTTATTGTGTGATGAATGATTATAGTAGGTGAATTATTTTGCTTGCCATTATCTTATCGCATATGTGTTTTCTTCCTGATAATTAGTATCTCAGACAGTAATTGGATGCTCAGATGGTTAATGTATTAGTACTAGGCCTGTGGTATAAAATTGTCATCTGCATGCTTGAATAGCGGGTTATCCCAAGCTCATCCTCTTCGCTAGTAGTTAAAACTTAATCCTGTTTGTTACCAAGTTGGTTTACCGGCTTACATCTCATATCGGTCCCACCTAAGAGAAAATACAAAAAGAGATAGTCCAAACTGAAGGAAGAGCCTTCACAAGAAAACGTAAAGCCCATCGATAAATTGGCTGGATCGCAAGATCTGGAGAACCATTCCACTATTAAACGCTGCAAAGTATAATTGGGCCTCGGTGGTGGGTTTGGTTCCTACTGTTGAATTAAAGGGATCTAGGACCCATCAACAGAACCCTTGGGCAATGGAGTCTTTAGATGAGTTAAGGAGGGACTAAGTCTTTAGATCCTTGAAGTTGTGAAGAGACAAGCAAGTTTTCACCACCACTCCAAGCTATGAGAACCTGTAAGCTTTAAAATCTTGCAACAAAACTTGTTAAAGAAAATTGGTTCACCTACAAAAAAAACTTGAAGAGTATGTTAGTTAATCGAAACATGCATACACATCAAAGCCTCTAAATATAAATGAACAATAGGATTTAACAGCGAAGCTAGATAATATCCTATCCTACTGGATGATAGCACCCTTTCAAAGGCCAAATCAACAAACTTAAAGCAAGAAATTAGGCAAATATTACCTCATAGATTAAGCACAAATGACATCAAGCATCCACACACATGTATAACACATCTTCTTGACCTCTAAAGTCTCTTTATTCCAAATAGAAGTATTACAATAGTACAACCACAAGCAAGATCCCCAAACTCCAACTAGTTTGCAATGGGAGGCAAGCTTGTATAAATAGCAAGTGGGTGAAGATGCCAAAGGAGGAGGGTGCACCACTTGGTGAAGGGGGCGCACCACTTGGAGAGTATAGCAATGCCAAGTGTGGGAGATGGGGCTGCCACCTCTCTCAAGGAGAGCGCACCTCTTCTTGGCCCACTCTCCATAACTCAAGCATATCTTACCCACTCAACCCAAATCACATCCTACTTGCTTCTTATGGCTGCCACACAGCCTTTTAGGTTTTATTCCACCTAAAACATGTTTAAACATGTTTCCCAAAAAATAGTCACTTGCTAATTTTTCTTGATTTTATTTGTTTTTTTTGGGTTTTTTGAGTAAAAATGATTTTTTAGTGATTAAAATCACTAATTTCACTCACCAAAGTGGGTACTTAGGTAATGTGGGTGCTCTAAGTCCAAAAATGAGCACCCCCAAAGCATAGGAAAACTCCTAGTACCACGTTTTTATTACAACTTTATTTTTAATTAAAAGTTCTCGTTTTGCGGAAAAATTTTAATTAACTGAAAAAATTTAAAAAACCTAAGGGGGACTTAGCACATTTCCATAAAACTTTAGGAGGATATTTAGCATGGTAATATACATTAGACACTAGGCTTAGATCCATGCTAAGACCTAACCATGAGTATATACTCCAACTTTGGAGAAATTGAGTGAAAAAACTCGAAAATTATAAATTGCCTTTAAACAACAAAATATAATTAAAAAGTATAAAAAAACACTCCAGAGTAACAACTCATGCCTAAGTCGAAGGTGGCTAAGACCTTTTACAAGTTCATCATGCAACATCTCTTATTACAATTCCCCAGAGGGTATGGAAAATGTGAAAAAGGTTGGTCTTATTGACCGGCTGAACTTCTGAACTCTGAATTTTGAACACGAAAATGTTCAATCTTTGGCGGCTCGCTAGAAGTCCATCCTAGTGCAACTTGGTGGATAACAGTCTCTATGGTAGTGAGTTCGTTGCTCTGACACTTAGTTATGTGCCTAGCATTCACTAAATGCGCCCAGAAAAGGGGAACTCAACCCCAACTGATAAATTGAAATATCCTTGATCCCATTGATCAAGATATTTGCTACTGATCTATTGTTTTGTCTTGCAGATCTAATACACTGGGGGGTTTCTGGATAAGTTTCAGTTGTATGTTTGAGATCTTGATGGTTATTGCATGTGCATGTGGGTTATTGCATGTGCATGTTGCATATTTATGGTTTTAACAGCATATAAAGGACGCATGTAGAAGTAAAGAACATCAACTGCCCAATATCATGTATTATACGGTTCAAGGCCTACTGGAAATATAGAATATAAACGTCAGCTAGATCTCATGGTTCACCACTGGAATACAAGCAAATAGCATAAAAATACCCGTGATCAGAAGATGATAGCAGATCTGATGCATGCACGGATAGATCGGCAAAAATATGCGATTCCAGAGAAGTACGGTAACTGCTACCAGCTGGAAAACTCGTCCGGAAGAATAGACCGTCAGAATGCACTGGAAACTACTCCAATAGAAGCGCCATGGCCTCTAGACTGAAATGGATGAGTGTCGAATCTTGGATCTGGTCTCTGAGGCACTGGATCTGGACCTCTGGGGGCTAAGTCACAAGGTTCGTCAAACCTAAAGCTTGAGGTTCGAACTTTGGCGAACCTCAAGGTTCACTGAACCTAATGCCGAACCTGAACGAACTCGAACGCCTGCCCGAATTCGAACCTTGGGACGAATTTGAAGGAGAATTTTATTGAGGTTTGGGACTAGGTTTCATTAGGGTTCAATATATATAGTCGAACCTAAAGGAGAACCTCATTCGAACCTTATTGGAAAATTCGAACCCGAATCGAACCTAATCGTTGTCGAACCCGAACCATGTGACTTAGCCTGGGGGTTTGCGCACCTCCTGGGACACTAGATGCGCCCCAAAGGATTCCACCAACGGAATCTGATGCTATATGGCTCAAAACGATCATCTCGCCAAATGCAGAACTGGGTCGAAAGGATTTGCTCGACTCTACTTTGATACTCTGCATGCAACCCCAAATGTTTGTCCGGAAGAGCTACACCCTAAATGGCTGGATGAGGCGATATGCAAGATTCCACCGTCAGAATCCGACGATAGATGGCTCAATAGAAGTGCCCTGGCTGGATCTCAAATGGGTTGGAAGGAAACTGCAATCTGGACTCGGATTTCATGCAGCTCTCCAAACCCTCAAACTGACTTGCGCCCTCATTGGCTGAGTTGCGCACTCTGCAATGGATACTCCTGAAAAGTACGGTGAAATACCTGGATGGTATCTCCAATGGGCTAGGGTGTGTCTCTCAACACCGAAACCGATCAATGGTGGTAGTTTCCTCCAGAAATCCACAAAACAGTAAGATCGGCTCTCTTCCTCCTCTGGGAACTCTCAACATCAAATCATAACAATGCATAATGAGAAATTAGGTCAAATTCTTCCCTTTATACCTTTCCCAATCTAATTCACCATTGACATCACTTAAGCTAGGCACTTTT
The DNA here is from genome assembly GCA_009831015.1 of Picea engelmannii. Lineage (NCBI taxonomy): Eukaryota > Viridiplantae > Streptophyta > Pinopsida > Pinales > Pinaceae > Picea > Picea engelmannii. Next base: position 1,612,966 of record ML776555.1, on the reverse strand, counting down.
CCTCCTAAGGTGAATAAATTAAGTCCCCCTTTAGCACCTTTTCATTCTAATTCTCCGTTGACTTAGGCTTAAGTGACTTTTTCTAAGTATTTTGGCTTAATTCATCGTTTAGCCATCAATTCCTCATTTCTCCATCTTGTTCCCTGTTTGTGCCTGACTATAGTCTACGGGAACACATAGACTACTAAGTCACTCCCTGCTGGACTACTCTTGGGTACGACACATCACAGTCCTCCCTTCCCAAGATTGTTTATCCTCAAGCAACATCAATCTTGGGTGCTGTAAGATATGTTCTCCCTCCCATGTGGCATCCTCTACTGGAAGACCCCTCCATCTAACTAAGCACTCCCTGATGATCCTGCTCAATCTGCGCTCTCGCTGCTCTAGTACCTCCTCTAGCACTAGCTCCAACTGACCTTCTTCATCCAAGGGTGGCAACTCCTCTGAAATGCTAACCTGTTGTCCCACAACCTTTTTAAGGCAAGAGACATGAAAGACGTTATGAATCTTGATACCTTCCGGTAGCTCTAGCTCATATGCCAACTCGCCTATCCTCCTGATGACTCTGTATGGCTCGTAGAACTTCGGCTTCAACTTCTCTGCTCCGCTCCTCCTCAAGGAGGACTATTTGTATGGTTGTAATCATAGAAAAACCAAATCCCCTACCTCAAAACTGCGCTCAACTCTGTGTCGGTCTGCATATATCTTCTGCTAGTTCTGAGCTGACTGCAAGTTCTCCCTTACTAATTGAAGAATCCTCTGACTCTCCTCCACCCAATCCTTGGCCCCTGGGACCTTGTTGTCCCCAAACACAGTCTCCATAAAGGAGGGTGCATCGTATCCATACAATGCCCTGAACGATGACATCTTGATAGACATATGGTAAGTTGTGTTGTAGCAATACTCACCCATATGTAACCATCTCACCCAAGTGCATTGCTACCCCCCCACATAGTTCCTCAAATACCCCTCCATCCATTTGTTGACAATCTCTGTCTGTCCATCTGTCTGTGGGTGGTCGCTGGTACTTGTGGCTAGCTCTGTGCCTATCAACCTAAAAATCTCTTGCCAAAATGCGTTGATGAAGCGCCCATATCTATCACTGACTATCTGCCTGGGTAACCCGTGCAACCGGAATACCTCCCTGAAAAACAACTCTGCTACCTGTATGGCCTTAAAGTCTGTGGGTATGGCGAAGAAATGTGCAAATTTGGTCAGTCTATCGACCACCACAAATATATAGTCCTTGCCCTACACTCTAGGAAGGCCTGTAATGAAATCCATGGAAATGCTCTCCCATTTCTTCTCTGGAATGGGTAGAGGTTGTAGTAGCCCTGCGGGGTGTGTCTACTCGGACCTGTTCTGTTGACAAGTCATGCACTCTCGTATGTGCTTCAGCACATCATCCTTGAGACCCTTCCATGAGAATATCTCCCTGATCTGCCTGTATGTTTTGAAGTACCCCTGATGCCCTGTTGTAGGCGAATCATGACATACCTTCAGAATTTTCCCCTTCAGGGTGGATTCTAGAACCAAGTAGATCCGGTCCTTGTAGAAAATGACGTCATCAAGAACCCGATATCTATCATCCATCTCCTGTCCGTCCATCACCTCACAAGCAAATTTGTTTTTGGAGTATTCCACCAACAAATGAGCTTTCCAATCTGTACATATGTCCATCATCGAACATCATGCTGGCCTCCTGGACAAGACATCTGCCACGATATTCCTTTTTCCCTTGACATACTCAATGTCAAAGTCAAAGGCTTGGATCTTTGAGACCTGTTGCCGTCCTAATACACACTTGCAAACGTGAGCTAAGTCCTGCTCACTTAGTGTGTCCTCGGAGGCACAATGCCTAGGTTCAAAGTCCACGCTGTCACTTTGACTTGAACCTCTTCCGTCTAGGCTAACTCCTAGGGA